>JBBPRH010000096.1:0-64327 GCA_038092915.1 Boletus pseudopeckii
TGGATGACGCCGTCGTAAGATAAGGCGAAGAGTTGGGTGCTATCGCTAGTCCAAGCGAGTGATTGGTTTTCGGACAAGGTGACTCTGATTTGGATGTCGGCGTAGAGATGGTTGCCCTGACTGTTGTAGATCCGAAGGGAATCTCTGAACCAGGTGGCAGTTGCGATGTAGTGTCCGTGTGGTGAGAATTTGACTGCAGCCACGGAAAAGCGGTGTTGGATGGGGCCAAGCAGTCGCTGGCCATACAACGGCCACCAGGCAAAGACAGTCTTGTCATCCGATCCGGTGGCGATTTTCGCCCCATCCGCTGAGATGTCCAGTGCACGCATCCAAGTCGTGTGTGCTTTGAATTCGGACAACTTTTTGTGGCCCTCTGCATGCCACACCGTCACTTTGCCATTATCCGTGCCACTCACAATCCACTTTCCATCCCGTGACACCGCGACGTTCCAGATGATACCTCCCGCATCCATTGGCGGCCCCACCTCCTTACCATCCTCCACTCGCCAGCATCGGATCTTTTGTTCCTTTCCACCGGTCACCACCTGCTTCCCATCCGCGAGGAAGGCGACTGAATATATGTCGTCTTTATGATTGATTTCGACCGGTTTTCTATCCCCTTGGTGAACAGTACCGGACTCTTGGGTCACGTCAGCCCCGCACTCTTGAATGTCACTCAGAGACCCACCATTTCTTGATCACCGGCTCATGGTCAAAGACATACTTTCGGCCAGGTATAAGGGCGATGGAGAAAAGGAGGTGTGGTCGTCTCCTTATCATTACCCATCAGTTGATATACCTATCTGGAAGCCTGCCGTCAATCCGATAGACACACCCATTTTGTCTTCGCCACCGTGGTAGTAACCTCCGACCTGCGGACGGGGAACTCACTGTTGAAATTGGTGGGGATCAGAGAAGCACCCTGCTCGTCGGTTGGATCAAATAAACCACGAAATGGGCTGTGGCGCATGTGCACCCGATATACACGACGCTATCGACGGTCAATAAGTCGACCTTCTGATTGAACTGGTGGAAGAGCCAGAGTGCCGAGAGACGCTGCTGCGTCTGGAAAGGAAAGAAGGAAAAGCCATCCGCATTGTCTCTCAATCACCTGGACGGACGATCGTCGGAGATGAACGATTCTAGGAAACTGTCATCTTGCGGACGAGGCGCTGTGAACGGTTGATCGTTCAGTTTAAATTTTGCTTCCGATCATCGCTCCGCGACGTATCCTGTTTTAAATGGGCACGCTCCCATCGATAAGCAAAAACACAGTAAGCGATAATTTAGATCAATGCGCACTCGTATATTTTAACCCCTAGTGGCCCGTTCAAACACGCTGCAAGTTTGATTCCTGTGCAAGTCATCCAAAGCACGTTTACGGTGGCATTCGTAACGGCGGGGTCCAAAGTGCTCCTGGCTAACCTCAGCAAGCATCACTAGTACTTCTCGGGTTATTCCTGGTGGTTGTGTGTGCGGTAGAGGCTTTACAGCGACGCGCTAAGGCAGCGCTCCTTGCTGGCGCGCGTCTTCTATGACACGGTCAAGATCACGAAAGCTCATGTGGAGCACTGGCAGCTGTAGATACGTGGTGCTATCGCCACCTCAGATTTCAGGCCTCATCCACCTCGGCCCAGTGTACACACTTCCTCGAATAGGATTCCTCGTATCTCCCTTTGTGATCTAAGAATTTACTTTGGGTGTGATCTCTGCATTCAAACAGGACAAAATTATACGTTAATGGCAACCACAGCGCTGTCCCGCTCATCGCCGCCCTGTTGATGAGATGACGATCTTACTCTCTTCTTAAATACTGGCCGCATGGGCAAAAGTGCCGTTGCACGTGACTTGCACGCCAATCCGGGGGTTTTGCAACTTTTCGAAGCTGAAGCCTTTTCAAGAACAACTCCACACTCGCTGAGTGGTAAGTACTCTGGGGAGACGAGCGCATATGTGATACTGATGGTGAACGACTTACCAAGCTGAGTCGCTTCCAATGACTTCGTCTTCAACTTTTAAGATCGAACTTGAGCGTTCAAACTTCACATCTTCAGTCGCCTTCCTTGCGGATGGCAGGCACATTGTGGGGGGTGGATACGAAGGAAAAGTTCGACGGTGGCGAGCGGAAGATGGCCGGGAGGTGGGCACGCCAATGAATGCAAGAGACGCCGTTCTCAGTCTGGCGGCATCACGAGACGGAAAGTGGATCGTGAATGGAACGGAGAGTGGTCGGGTGATGGTATTGGATGCGGTGACCCACTCTAAAGTGATTGAGTTTCATGCGCATCCAGACTTTCCGGTAGAGGCGGTGGATGTGTCTCCAGACGGGACGAGAATCGCGACCGGATCGCATGACTCGACTGTCTGCACTTGGGCTCTCACCACTGGCGAGCGACTTCTCGGCCCTTTGAAGCACGACTACACCTTGGCGGCGGTCGAATACTCGCCTGACGGATGCCTCCTTGCCACTGCCACATGCGAAACTCATTCCATTCGGATCTACGACAGCCAGGACAGCCGCCTCCTCGTCGTTGTCCCGGTGGAGGTAGACTCATTTGACCAATCGCTTGCCTGGTCCAGCAATAGCAAGCATTTGTTTGCCTTATCCGATGGTAATATTAAGTGCCTTCATGCGCTAACTGGGACGGTGCTTTCGCAATGGCCCGTCCACAGTGCCAACGATCCAAGATGTATCACCCTGGCAGGCAATGGAAGATTCATTGCAGCCGCTGCAAATTCATCAGTTTCCTTCTGGGACACTACCACACACAAGCAAATTGGGCCTGTCATCGATCATGCAGACGTCCTCTTCTCCATGGCCATCTCACCAAACTATTGCTTCGTTACCAGCGGAGTTAAATCAGCCATCCTTTGTAGTCTCCGTGATATCCTCCCCTCACCCTACTGCGATGATGTAAGTGCATCCATAGTAAAATATCACAGTGAGAGGTGGCTCCCAATTAATCGACTGACGCAGGTCCCCTGTGAGCCGGAGATCTCACGGGAAAACGCCAATCCCGAGGAGACTAACAAAATACTTCTCACCGACATTCGTGATCTTCGTGAGCAGCAAGAGAGTTCAGGTGCGTTTATCGGCATGCTCTCTCGCATTTTCTGACTTCCTTGTCCACTAGAGAAAAGAATCGCGAAACTCGAAAACATGGTCCAAGAGCTCCGTATAGAGCTTACCAGATATCAGCGCAATGGCGGTCAGGAGAAGGGCAAGCTCGGTATGGTCATCGAGTCCCTTCGTGCGCGGGACGAGAGTCAGGTGCGTTCACCGTCACCGTCATTTGCGTTTCGTTGACGTTTACGTCCATTAGACATGAAAATTGCCCATCTTGGAGTCGTTCAAGACCTTCACATGTTACAAACTCCCGTCACACCGCCCGTCAGAGAAGACCATCACGTCCCTTTGTACCATCCTTTGTACACTCGAACAGAAATACGAATGTAGCTAAAAGACGCATCATTGATAAACACTGCAAGCCAGGGGTTTCATTAATATGCTGAAAACATAATCTGGATGTCCAATACTTATATATGATGATACTCCGAGCCACCACGCAGCAGCCATGCCACTGGACCGCCGAGGAAGCCAAACACCGACCCGGACGAAGGAGAACATGCCATTGATGAGATTGTCGAGGAGAGTGGGGGCCTCGGCTGAACTATCCTTTTGGGTACTCAGGTCGGTTTTCCGAAGTCTCGAATACTTGTCGGTGTCACAGAATGGTTTCACTTTCCTTACATTGACAAATAACTCTTGCGGCTCAGAAACTCCTTCCAGTTTGGTAACGTTTTTTATGTTCAGTTCTAATTATATCATCGCCCACTTGCCCTAGGATATCGCCACACGGGTTGGGTTGAAGCCTGTGGACAACAACCGTACTTTGGGATAAGGGCAAGCGCCCAAGGGTCATTGTGTGTGAACCAATCACAGAGACACGTCAGCAAATAGACGACCGCGCACCCTCTTCTCCATCGCTCTGATACCTAGCCCAGTATGTCGTCGAGGATAAGTAGTCGATCGAGGGATGGTAAGTGCCTTGGCGGAACATTTTAATGTGCCATACTCACAGGGACCGAAGAGTTGACCGAAAACCGCCCCTCCTCCAGTAATGTCCACGAGAAGGAAACAAAACGGATCGAAATAGATGGTCGAGATAACATATGGTCAGTTGTATTCCTCGTTGATGGGAAGCACGTCGTGAGCGGTGGCAAGGAAGGGAAGATTCGACGTTGGCAAGTGGAAGACGGCAAGGAGGTAGGAACCCCAATGGACGCAGGGAGTATCGTTTGCGACATCGCAGTCTCACGAGATGGAAAGTGGGTCGTCAGTGGGACGAAAAGTGGTTGGGTGACGGTGTGGAATGCGGAGAACCACGAAAAGGAGACCGAATTCCAAGGACACGACAGTTGGGCGCGAGCAGTCGATGTCTCTCCAGATGCAGCAAGAATAGCGACCGGATCAGAGGACGAGACCGCCTGTGTCTGGTCGCTCTTCACTGGCGAGCGACTGCTCGGTCCGTGGCAGCACGACTACTGGGTAGCTGCGGTCAAGTTTTCACCCAGCAACGGACGACTCATCGCCACTGCCACCTGGGGCCGCGAATCCATCCGAATCTACGACAGTCAGAGCGGCCACCTCCTGGTCGACATTCCGGTTGAAGTCGGCCCGTCTTTGAATAAATCCCTCGTCTGGGCCGACAATAGCAAGCAACTCTTTACATTATCCCGCGATGGGAAAATAAAATGTCTCGACGTCTTTAACGGATCAACACTCTCTCGATGGCGTATTCACAATAACAGCAAGTCCAAATGCATCGCCCTGGAAAGCAATGGCACATTCATTGCAGCATCCACCAGTTCATCTGTCTCATTCTGGGACACTACGACACACAAGCAAATCGGGCCTGTCATCGAGCATACAGCTCTCCTCGTATCGATGGCTATCTCAGCAAACAATGATATTGTGACTGGTGCTGACAAGATAATTACCCTTCGCACTCTCTATGACATCCTTCCTTTATCATATTCTGACAATGTAAGTGCACTTGCATTAAAAGCTCGTTGCGGGAGATGGCTTCCTAATTATACGCCGTGTCGTTCACTGCTGCAGATGTTCCGTGCGCAAATTCATCGCATGAGTGTTGAGAAGGATAATCTTGAAGCAACAATCAAGTCCCTTCGCGCACAGGACGAGCGTTCAAGTGTGTCGATCTGCACCGTGACTTCTGTTTTCTGATGTCCTTGTCCATTAGACGAGAAAATAGTGACTCTCGAGAAAACCGTCCAGCAGCTCTGCACCGAGCTCGCCGACTCACAACACAGAGCGAATAGCCTCATCCAAATCCTTCGTGCTCACGAACAGAAAAACCAATGTGAAGCCCTGTATGCTCAAGGTCGCATATATGATGCTGCAGGGTCTCTGCTCGAGATCACGAATACCGTAAGCGAGGTCGTGAGAGCCAACAAGTTAATCATGGACTGGCTTGTCGGTGAGTTCTGGTGTCGTGTATTTCGGTAGAGTCATGAATTCTTATCATCAGAGTTTACGCACCGATGCGCATCAACGCTGGAATCAATCGGAGACGAGGCATTAAACGTCGAGAAACATGGGGAAGCACTTGCTGCCTACTCTACTGCGTTGTCGCTCAGTCCCTCGACTACAGACACCTTACTAATCAAGTGGGCGAGCATGATAGTAATCCATGGCACAGTGAACAAAGCATTGAGTATTGCTGCCAAGGTATGCTTTACATGATAGTGTCAATCTGGATATAGACTCTCTTGCGGTTTAGTTCAAACTTCCAAGGTTTTTAATCTACCGGGAAATTTGTGATGTGCTTGAAGGTATTGGTCGTGTCACAGAGTCAATCCAATGTTTCCGACAGATGCAGAACGAACTAGGAGAGGATACGCGTATGCACGATGAGCGAGCGCAGTGGGAACTCAGTGAGTAGTCTCACGAGCAAGACTGTGAACGCTTATCTGAGTGTTCCACGCAGGTTTTCAACGGCGATGCACAGAGAAGCTAGAGAAGCTCGCTGACGTCGCAATGGATTCTCAGAGCTACAGTGAGGCCACCGAACACTTCTCGACCTTACTTTTGCTCGACCCGGTGGACCGCATGGATATCTTTATCAAGCGGAGCACGGCACAAGCATTTCTGAACTCGTGGGAGGAAGCGCTGAATGATGCTGATGAGGTATATTCTGTGCCTCAGTGCTTCGGACGGTACCGATAACAGAACGCGCAGGCCATCAAGCTCGACCCATCATCGTATCGAGGTTACGAGCGGATGCATGCAGCATTACATGGGGCAAGACGCCATGCCGAGGCGGTTGAAGCATTCCAAACGATGCTTTCAAAACTGGATGACTCGTCTGACGAACGTATTCGCGGTGAGTTATTTCTTCTACCGCTCAGATCACCATGTCTCAATTGACATCGATGATAGCACTTCGTGACCAGTATATTGATGCGACGCCTACAATCCGACGCATTGTCGAGCAGACCATTCGCCACATGCCACGGGTACTCATTGACACCACCACTGGTCATCTACATGACAAGAAACAACTGGCAGAAGCATTTGAGGCTCTCCCGATCTACAACGAGCTAGTGTCGATGATGACAACACAGCTAGACCATGCACGTATTTGGAGAGTGGTGAAGAAGTTCTATCAATACGTGATGCTCTCACACAGGTGGGAGCACGACGAACCTCTGCTTCAGAAGGTCGAGAACATCTCGATATACAAACTAGAAGCATTTCCCGCAAACATGAAGCTACAGAATTTCTGCTCGCTTGTGCGTTCTCTTGGCTTCCGGTGGGCGTGGAGTGACACATGTTGTGTCGATAAACTCAACCACGTAATATTGCAAGAGTCGTTGGTCGCGATGTTCACGTGGTTTCGCGGCTCGTCCCTTACGATCGTGTACCTTCGTGGCGTCTCGTCGGAGTCTCAGGTGCCCGGTGGTCTCCAGGGGAGCATCTGGAACACTCGAGCATGGACATACCAAGAATATGTTGCTGCCGAGATTGTCCAGTTCTACACTGAAGACTGGAAGCCATACCTTGACTTGACTTTGTTCAACCACAAAGAGTCGCCTATCATCGTTTCGGAGATGCAACATGTGACAGGAGTTTCCGCACAGGAACTGGCTGTACTTCGTCCTGGCCTCGATAGGGTGCGCGAGAAGCTTTATTTGGCTTCAACGCGCCAAACGACGCTCGTGGAAGATATTGCGTACTCATTGTTCGGGATCTTCAATGTTGCCATCCCAGTCATATATGGCGAGGGCAATCGTGCTGTGGGTCGTCTCCTGGAGCATATCCTGACAGGATCAGGAGACGTCACAATTCTCGCTTGGACTGGGTACGCGGGTAGTCACAATAGCTGCCTGCCCACGGACCTCTCTGTTTACGGCCAAATCATGCCGCCACACATTCCGCGACTCATTGAGACAGCCGAGATGGACCGCACGGTGATGGAATTGCGCTCATCTCTACCCAACCTTTCCTTCGTTGTGACGCTTTATGATCAGCTCAACAAGCTTCCCTCGCCATCGCTTGCTGCCACTCGACTCCGACTCCCCAGCATCGCTTTTCGCCTTACCGAACTCGTCCACACCTCAGGCCCAGATCCCGTAACAAGCCTCCAGTTGTACCGTGCGACGACGTCCATGCTTGGGGACGTGGAGATCAAGACGGCAGACGACTTGACAGGAATGGAGGATCTCTATCTCGTCCATCCATGGATCCGCCCGCTGCTCGACCAAGAGTTCTCAGATGGTGCTGCTGCGCTTGACAGAACTACACAAGCACTCCGGTTCGTCGCTCGTCTCCAGCAGCCCTTTGGCGGGCTCTTGTTTGCGCCACTCTCGCGTGTAGAGTATAGGCGAGTCGCTGCGGACGGTTTCATCATGGTTCAGATTCGGGAGGAGGTATCGTTGATTGAGTTGATAGACAACATCCGTACGATCGAAGTACAGTAGTAGTCTGAACACCGCGGGCCGTTGGTATGATATATTTTGTCAATTTGTTTCTCAGCAGTGGCAGTTTTCGCCATGCATGGATGGTACAGTTGACGCTCTCATAATGAATGAGGAGCTGCATTCGAGCATTCCATCAGCCAAAATGCACTCTAATAACGCGTAAAACCGGAAGCGCATCCACATTTGTTGTTCCCGATGCTATGCGTGGTGATGAGGCGTCACTTCGGGTGAGAAGTTAGAACTTCAAGTTGGTCGCGACCACGTCGTCGTGGTGTTTCAAGGGACCGAGCAGTCGCGCGCCGGCCAGTCGAGAGTGAACCAGACGCAGGCAATCGCAGTCGAGTCATACGATCCGGTCACAATTTCTCTTCCCGTCCGGTGAGACGTCCACCGCACTCGTTGTGCACACCAGTAAACAACACTCCGTCCCACTTACTATGATCAACTTCCCGTCTCGTGACACTACGATCGCATCGATTGGGGTTTCCACCTCCAGGCCTAGCCCCCTCGAGCAATGTCGCAAATTGCCTCGTGAATGATAAATCGAACATGTTTGAAACCGAAACTATCGGTGTGCAGGTTCGGAGCATGATGCACAGATAGTATGTATACTTTGGAGGCTTTCTTCCGCCAAAGCATGTGCTCCCGCATGTCATTTTGAATTTACCTGTGCAGACTCATCAACCCTTGGCCTCGACCGTGCATTCGACTGATTTTTTTTCCCGCGCCATACCCGACCGTACTGCACCCTCGACGCCGCTGGCACGGTCCCTCTTAACTCTCTCTACAGCGGCTGTTGCCTTCTCGACGATCGACCGCTGCAACCCGAACTTGCGTGAACCAACAGGCTCGTCATCTCGCCGGAACAGATCATCGACCGACTCGAGCGTCAGTCCTGCCGTCTCGGGATAGAACATCCACACGATACACGCATTGACAAAGTTGAAGACCGCGAAAATGATATACGTCTTGTATCCAATGTTGCGTAACGCGGGCGGTGTGATTTGGACGACCTACGAATGAATGTGCTTGGATCAGCAAGTACCCGTCCTTGCCGTTCAAAAACCGGATGATGTGACACGAACCACAAAGTTTCCCAGGAAATCGGCCGCTGTTGCAAGTGCGGAGCCCTTTGCACGAAGTTTGAGAGGTAGGATCTCTGGTGGGTAAATCCAGACGGTTGCCATCCAACCTACGTGAACGCGTCGGAAATGAACCATGAAATCAAAAGGTATAATGACCGACCCCAAGTAAAGCACGATTCGTAGACAAAGATCAAGAAGACAGCGCCAATACTTGCCCGGGATGTGTTCAGCTTCACACAGATAGCTTCTAAGACGAGCACGAGACACTGTCCACATGCCATCGATATCCAGAGCTTTCGACGTCCGACACGATCAATAGTGTACCACTATATGCAGTACACTGCAGTCAGATGCCGAAGAAATATGGACGCCCATATGCTTACGGTAACGAAGGAGGCCATGATATACCACACTTGCAGGAAACAGCCAAGGAAAAGAGATCGTTCTTGTGACATCCCTAGACTCTGTTGGAACAACGTTGGCGCATAGTACGTGACGATGTTAATGCCTAAGGGGACGACTTCGAACGCAGCACGATTGCATGTTATTGCAGACATACCTGACAACTCTTGCAAAAACTGGATGCTGACAGCAAGGTAGAACCGTTTGTTTCCCTGAATGCCATGGTCTTTGAAAAGGTCCGACCAAGAACCTTTCTCCTTCGCTTCGAGGGAAAGTGCGTCCAGGATTTCCGCGCGCTCATGCTGAACTGCGGGATGATCGGATGAAACACCTCGCAACTTTGCAAGGACGGTGGTGCCCCGATCAGGGGTAGGGTCGTGCTGCATGAGCCAACGCGGTGTTTCGGGAAGCCAGAGCGTGACGGCGATGATGTAGATGGCAAAGATACACTGGAAAAGAAGGGGGAAACGCCACTGCGCTGAGCTGCTGTGGAAATAAAACCCATAATTTATCCAGTATCCAAGCATGAGCCCGCCGAGCATGCCCGTTGATTGGCAGCAAACTAGCCAACCACGGTGCTCCGGCAGCGTGATCTCGCTCTGGTAGACAGGGGCCACTGATAAGGCAAATAGGATGAGTGACCATGTCTAGACGCGAAAACGGAGGTTGCTGAAGTCGAAACTTGCCCGATGTAATGTAACCAATACCTGAAGAAAGAGACGTTGAGTCGACCCTCTCTAAATACAAAAAGAGAACCTTACCAATACCAGCGATGACACGCGCCACCATCATCTGGATCCGTTCGAATGCCGAGCCCATGAGTACCGAGCCTATGATGAGGATGATTGCTCCGAGAATAAGTGTTCGTTTTCGACCCAGACGTTCGGAATTGCTTGCAGCTGCGACGGCACCAACGACGGCGCCGATATCATAAAGAGACGTGATCGTACCAATCATAACGGTGCTCGGATTGCCCATCTGCGTGAGCCACGGCCGAGAGACGACAACGCCAGACATGACGCCTTGATCATAGCCAAAGAGCCAGAATCCAAAGCTACACACGGAGGTTATGGCGGAAATGAGGGCAGTACCCTTTAGACGGGGATGTCCTACGTCATCCATGGTGAACGTCGTTGGGTATGTGGGCGAGTAAGAGAGCGAGGCTGATAAGCTCGTATTTAGTGCGAATCAAATCGCGGCCTATCGGCGCACTGTTTTTTCTCACCGGAAGGGGTAGCCGTGGTGCTAACATGACACCCCGGTGCGGAGGCCCATTGATGAGCCTTTGAGTAGCCGAGGATCACATGAACCCCACGTGCGTGCTTCAGTGAGATTGGCTGAGTGACTTGCCCAAAAGTGTGTGCACCGCTGTAAGGCCTCCACAGCACACACACCCTGGGATAACCGCCAGGAATAACCCGAGAAGTAGTGATGCTGAAGCTAGCTAGAAGCACCTTGGACCCCCCGCCGTTACGAATGCCGGCGTAAACATGTATGGAGCGTGCTTTGGATGACTTGTACAGGAATCCAACTTGCAGCGTGCCTCTCTCTTTTGAACGGGCCACTAGCGGTTAAAATACTCGAGTGCGTATTGATCTAGATTATCGCTTACTGTGTTTTTGCTTATCGATGGGAGCGTGCCCATTTAAAACAGGATACGTCGCGGAGCGATGATCGGAAGCAAAATTTAAACTGAACGATCAACCGTTCACAGCGCCCCGTCCGCAAGATGACAGTTTCCTAGAATCGTTCATTTCCGACGATCGTCCGTCCAGGTGATCGAGAGAGCAATGCGGGTGGCTTTTCCTTCATTCCTTTCCAGACGCAACAGCGTCTCTCGGCACTCTGGCTCTTCCACCAGTTCGATCAGAAGGTCGACTTATTGACCGTCGATAGCGTCGTGTATATCAGGTGCACATGCGCCACAGCCCATTTCGTGGTTTATTTGATCCAACCGACGAGCAGGGTGCTTCTCTGATCCCCACCAATTTCAACAGTGAGTTCCCCGTCCGCATGTCGGAGGTCACTGCCGCGGCAGCGAAAACAAAATGAGTGTGTCTATTGGATTGAGGGCAGGCTGCCAGATATGATTATGGGTATATCAATTGATGGGTAATGATAAGGAGACGACCACACCTCCTTTGCTCCATCGCCCTTATACCTGGCCGAGAGTATATCTTTGACCATGAGCCGGCAATCAAGGAATGGTGGGTCTCTGTCCTCGACATTTGAGAGTACGAAGCTGACGTGACCAAAACCGTACCTCGTCTGTTACTGTTCGCCAAGGGAAGGGAAAACCAGTCGAAATCAATCATAAAGACGACATATATTCAGTCGCGGTCCTCGCGGATGGAAAGCATGTTGTGAGTGGTGGCAAGGAACAAAAGATTCGATGTTGGCAAGTAAAGGATGGCAAGGAGGTGGGGCCGCCAATGGACGCGGGAGGTATCGTCTGGAACATCGCAGTGTCACAGGATGGAAAGTGGGTCGTCGGTGGGACAGATAGTGGCCAGGTGACGGTGTGGGATGCGAAGAGCCACAAAAAGGTGTCCGAATTCAAAGCACACTGGACTTGGATGCGTGCAATGGACGTCTCACCGGATGGGACAAGAATCGTGACTGGGTCGGATGACAAGACCGTCTGTGTCTGGTGGCTGTCGACTTACTGGCGAGTGCTCGGCCCCTGGCAACACCACTTTTTCGTGGCTGCAGTGAAATTCTCACCAAACGGGAACCATATCGCCACTGCCACCTGGTTCAGAAACTCCCTTCGAATCTACTCCATCAATAGCTTCGGTACCAGAAGCCATCTCGACGCTGACATCCCAATCAGAGTCACCTTATCCGAAAACCAATCGCTCGCTTGGACCAGTGATAGCACCCAACTCTTCGCGTTATCCTACGACGGCAACATCCACTGTCTCAACGCGTCCGACGGGACGATACTCTCTCAATGGCCCATTCGTGGTAGCAGCAATCCCATGTGCATTGCCCTGGCAAGTAATCAAACATTCATCGCAGTCTCAGCCGAGTCATCGGTCTCATTCTGGGACACTGCATCATACGAGCAGATCGGGTCTGTCATCAAGCATCCAGCTTACATTGGCGCTATGGTCATCTCAGCAAGCTGCGACATTGTGGTCGGTGGAGGCAAGAGAACAACCCTTCGGAGTCTTTGTGATAGCCTTCCTTCGCCCTATTCTGACCATGTAAATGCAACTTCATCCAAAAAAAAAGTGAGATTGCTGTCTAACCACAAACCCCCTTCCTGACTGCTTTAAACTTTCCACAAGTTGGCCGTGGGCACGGTTGAAATTGAGGAGACTATTGGATCACTTCTCACTGATATTAATGATCTTCGTGCACAGAATGAGAGCTCACGTGCGTTCTTGGGTGCGTTCACTTGTGTGTTTTGACTCTCTTGTCCATTAGGCCAAAAATTTGTGAAACTCGAAAATACCGTCCAAGAGCTCCATAGCGAGCTCACCAAATATCAGCGCCGATCAGGAGAAAATTAACCTGAACCTGGACGTCTAGTCCCTCTTCGTGCATGGGACGAGAGTTCATGTGCGTTCATCATCACACACTCTCGCGATTCGTTTACATTCACATTCATTAGACATTAAAATTGCATGACCATCGTGTTTCTGTACCATCTGTCGTACACATGAGAAAAACCCCTGCAGTTAAAAGATGTACAGTATTGTCTTGTTGACCTGAACACTGCAAGCCGGAGCGGGTTATACATGAATTGACCGTGTCTATCGGGTGCATATGCGCCACTGCCTATCTCGTGGTTTATTTGATCCAACCGATGAGCGCGAATAGGGTGCTTCTCTGATCCCAGTGCCCACCAACTTTAAGAGTGAGCATTTGCAAGACGGAGGTCACTACTGCGGCGGCGAAAACAAAAAGGGTATGTCTATCTAATTGAGGGCAGGCTCCCAGATATGATTCTGGGTATCTCAACTGATGGGTAATGATAAGGAGATGACCATACCTCCTTTTTCCATCGCCCTTATACCTGGCCGAGAATATGCCTTTGACCATAACCTGGCGATCAGAGGATGGTGGGTCTCTGGGCGAGACATTTGAGAGAACGAAGCTGACGTGCCCAAGACTCGGAGTCGAATGAAAACCGTCCCTCCTCCGGTACTGTTCACCAAGGGGATAGAAAACCGGTCGAAATCTATCATCAAGACGACATATATTCAGTCGCCTTCCTCGCGGATGGGAAGCAGGTGGTGAGCGGTGGCAAGGAACAAAAGATCCAATGCTGGCGAGTGGAGGATGGCAAGGAGGTGGGGCCGCCAATGGATGCGGGAGGTATCGTCTGGCACATCGCGGTGTCACGAGATGGAAAGTGGATTGTGAGTGGCACGGATAATGGCAAAGTGACGGTGTGGTATGCAGAGGGCCACAAAAAGTTGTCCGAATTCACAGCACACACAACTTGGATGCGTGCGATGGACGTCTCCGCGGATGGGATGAAAATCGCCACCGGATCGGATGACAAGACTCTCTGTCTCTGGTCACTGTCGTTTGGCCAGCGACTGCTCGGCCCCTTGCAACACCACTCTTTTGTGGTTGCAGTCAAATTCTCACCAGACGGAAGCCGCATCGCCACTACCACCTGTCTCAGAAATTCTGTTCTGATCTACAACACTCAAAACGGCTATATCTACTCCGAAATCCCATTCAGACTCACCTTATCCGGCGAAAATCAATCACTCGCTTGGACCAGCGATAGCACGCAACTTTTCGTGTTATCCTACGACGGCAACATCCACTGTCTCAACGTGTCCGACGGGACGACTCTCTCTCAATGGCCCATTCCGAACAGTAGCAGCAATCTCGTATGCATTACCCTGGCAAACAATGCAACATTCATCGCAGTCTCAGCGGAGTCATCGGTCAAATTCTGGGACACTACATCGCATAAGAAAATTGGGTCTGCCATCAAGCATCCAGCTCACGTTGGCGCTATGGCCATCTCAGCAAACTATGACATTGTGGTCGGTGGAGGCAAGACAATCACCCTTCAGAGTCTTTGTGATAACCTTCCTTCGCCCTATTCTGACCATGTAAGTACAACTTCATCAAAAAAAAAAAAGGTGTGGTAAGCTGTCTAATCACAAACCACCATCCTGACTGCTGTAGACTTTCCCCAAGTGCGCCATGGGGGAAATGACAGCGGACACGGTTGATATGGAGGAGACTATTGAATTGCTTCTCACTGATATTCACGATCTCCGTGCACAGAACGAGAGCTCACGTGCGTTCATGGGTGCGTTCACTTGTGTTTATGGGTGCGCTTGCTTGTGTTCCAACTCCCTTGTCCACTAGACCAAAAAATTGTGAAGCTCGAAAATACCGTCCAGGAGCTCCGTAGTGAGCTCACCAAATATCAGCGCAGAGCTGAGCAGTAGAAAATAACTTGAGCGTGGACATCTAGTCCCTTCGTGCTGATCTTCGTGCATGGGACGAGAGTTTACGTGTGTTCGTCGTCACACTTTCTCATTCACGTCCATTAGACATGAAATTTGCATGACTCGCATTTCTTTGTGCCATCTATCGTACACATGGGATGTGATGTCCGGTAGTTAAAAGATGAAGATGTACAGTATTATCTTGTTGACAGGAACACAGCAAACCAGATTTTTCACCCTGTAGTCTCATAGTAACGACGACGAGCACAGTGCCTTCAGGCCACGCAACATCTTTACTAAGGGAGAATGGAACGCACCACGAGTATATGTTGGTGGGTAAGGATGCATCTTGCCAGTGGGAGTATACTAGTGATGTACATTGTTGAGTATATCCAGAAACCGTTGGAAACTGACCCTCGCTGTCTAGCAGCAACGTCCACGAAATGTAAGCGAAAAGAATCGAGTAAATCCTTTTACCACCCTCACAGATGGGAGGAGCATCGTGAGCAGCCAAGGATGGAGTAGCGAACGCTAAATTAGATTATGGAGCGAGAGGGAATAGATCACTGGATCACCAAGATATCGAGAGCCAACGCAGACGACGGTGTGTGGGCATTCGCTCACTGTGCACGACCATTTTCTCCACGGCGCACTGCTTTGTAGGGTACCACGGCAGTGAGGCATGCATAGAACAGACCTACAGTGAGTGACATGGGAAGCGAGCAATTCAATTTAATTCAGCACGGCGTTTGACGCGTCCCGTGCATGAGATTCACCGTTGTTGATGCCGAGTTCTGGATTCTGATCAATCGACATCGCTGAGATTGAAAACTCACCAGTTCAATCAGAAGGTCGGCTTATACATGATTGACCATCAAAGTCGTCGTGTATATCGGGTGCATATGCACCACTGCCCATCTCGTGGTTTATTTGATCCAACCGATGAGCGTGAATAGGGTGCTTCTCTGATGCACGTTTCTGGGTATGTAGGATGGGTAGACTGTCACTGGTATCATATGTGTTGAACGATTTGCATCGGTTTCCCGTGCTCATTACTCACTTCATTTCCGTGCATAGGACCCAGGCGACATTGAAACTTAACAATTGCAGTCGTTCTGCAGGCTACTGTGTAAGTTGCAAAATACAGCTATGAAGCAAAGCGCCATGTCAATCCATCTCTATCAAAGGATACGGGCGAATGGGAAGTAACCTGGAGGAGAAAATAGCAGGATGTTGCGTAGCTCCCAGTGGCGCGTTTCCTGTCCAGCGGAAGTCAAGAGAGCAAATGCCTGTTCGGTGAGAAGTTCTACTGTACTATCATGCGATCGTCAAAGTTGCACCATTGGGGGACATTGAGCGAGTCCTGGCAGTGCGGAGCTGTCTTACTCACTGGCTACATTCGACGGGGCATATCCGCCCAACACAAGGATGACGTCGGGTTCAGATGAAGAGACTCGAGAGATCCAGTACAAGTCGGGATGCACGAACGAAGCTACAGTAGCACCCGTTGTCGACATCCTCCAGTTCGCCGAATGCAGCAGAGCCTGGGCTCGCTCCGTCGGTGCTCCCCGTTTCCAACCAACTTCGAGAGTGGGTTCCCCATCAACAAGTCGGAGGTCACCGGCACCACTGCGGCGGCGAATAGGCGTCTGTCCATTGGATTGAGGGCAGGCTCCCATATATGATTCTGGGTATATCAATTGATGGGTAATGATAAGAAGACGACCACACCTCCTTTTCTCCATCGCCCTTATACCTGGCCGAAAGTATGTCTTTGACCATAAGCCAGCGATCAAGAAATGGTGGGTCTCTGAATGACATTCGAGAGTGCGGGGCTGACGTGGCCCAAGAGTCCGGTACTGTTCACCAAGGGGATAGAAAACCGGTCGAAATCAATCATAAAGACGACATATATTCAGTCGCCTTCCTCGCGGATGGGAAGCAGGTGGTGACCGGTGGAAAGGAACAAAAGATCCGATGCTGGCGAGTGGAGGATGGTAAGGGGGTGGGGCCGCCAATGGATGCGGGAGGTATCATCTGGAACGTCGCGGTGTCACGGGATGGAAAGTGGATTGTGAGTGGCACGGATAATGGCAAAGTGACGGTGTGGTATGCAGAGGGCCGCAAAAAGTTGTCCGAATTCAAAGCACACACGACTTGGATGCGTGCACTGGACATCTTAGCGGATGGGGCGAGAGTGGAAATCGCCACTGGATCGGATGACAAGACTGTCTCTGCCTGGTCGCCGTTGTATGGCCAGCGACTGCTCGGCCCCTTCCAACACCGTTTTTCCGTGGCTGCAGTCAAATTCTCACCGAACAGATACTACATCGCAACTGCCACCTGGTTCAGAGATTCCCTTCGGATCTACAGCAGTCAGGGCAACCATCTCTACGCCGACATCCAAATCAGAGTCACCTTGTCCGAAAACCAATCACTCGCTTGGACTAGCGATAGCACCCAACTCTTCGCCTTATCTTACGACGGCGTCATCCATCGTCTCAAAGCGCCCGACGGGACGACACTCTCTCAATGGCCCATTCACGGCAACAGCAATCCCATGTACATTGCCCTGGCAAGCAATGACACATTCATCGCGGTCTCAGTCGAGTCATCGGTCTCGTTCTGGGACACTACATCGCACAAGCAAATCGGGCCTGTCATCAAGCATCCAGTCTATGTCGAATCTATAGCCATCTCGGCAAACTGCGACATTGTGGTCAGTGGAGGCGAGACGATCACCCTTTGGAGTCTGTGTGATAGCCTCGCTTTGCCATATTCTGACCATGTAAGTGCACTGACTGCATCAAAAAGTCGGCGTGAGATGGCAGTGTCTAATCACAAACCACCTTCCTGACTGCTGTAGACTTTCCTCAAGTCGGCCATGAGGCGCGTGAAGGCGGACAAGGCTGATATCGAGGAGACTATTGAATTGCCTCCTGCTGATATTTACGATTTTCGTGCCCAGAACGAGAGCTTACGTATGTTCATCGGTACCCTCACTTGTCTTTTCTAACTCCCTTGTCCATTAGACAAAAAAATTGCGAAACTCGAAACTACCGTCCAAGAGCTCCGTAGTGAGCTCCCCAAATTTCATCGTAGAGCCGATTAGGAGAATGCCGATCTTCATGCATGGGACTAGAATTCAAGCTTGTCAAGTGTATCCATCGTCACGCTCTCTCGCATTCGTTCATATTCACGTCCTTTACTAGACATGAGAATTGTATGACCATCACGTTTCTTTGTGCCATCTGTTGTACACATAGGAAATCAGTTATCGACGTGTCCTGTAGTTATTTAGAAGGTGTACAGTATTATCTTGCTGACCTGAACACAGCAAGCCGGGAGCGTAGAGCCAAGGCCATCTTGAGTGACCAGTGTGGCTACATGACTAGTCCCGCCACGAGTGCTATTTGGAGATCCAAGTATTATGGAGAGCTTTACCCACCGGGTATGCCTCGATGATAGCGACAAAGGACATCCCTACGACATTCAGTCATCTCACTGAACAATGCAATCGACGAATTTTCCGATAAGAGTTTTCTACGACGGATAAATACAAGCGCAACTGTTAACACATCGAGTGGTCGCAGTCCACTCGCAGGCAAGCCAACATTCAAGTTGTGAGCCACGCCTGATCACAATCCACGACGATTGCGGAAGATTTCTTGGATTGGCCCACGTGCACGTGTGAATTTCTACTTTCTGCCATGAATTCCTGAACCCCGAGTTGAAACGTAGACATTTTTTTCTGCACAGCGATGTGATAGTACAAATGATGATACACGTGAGGGGAGTTTGTAACATGTGAAGTTCCTGAACGACTCCAAGATGTGCAAATCTCATGTCTATTGGAGGTAAACGTCAACGAAACGCGAATGACAGTGACGGTGAACCCACCTGACTCTCGTCCCGTGCACGAAGTTCGGCACGAAGGGATTTGATGACCATGCCGAGCTTGCCCTTCTCCTGACCGGCATTGCGCTCTATACGGAGCTCTTGGACCGTGTTTTCGAGCTTTGCAATTCTTTTCTCTAGTGGACAAGGAAGTCAGAAAACGTGAGAGAGCGTGCCGATAAACGCACCTGAACTCTCTTGCTGCTCACGAAGATCACGAATGTCGGCGAGAAGCATTTTGATAGTCTCCTCAGGATTGGCGATTTCCCGTGAGATCTCCGGCTCACAGGGGACCTGCGTCAGTCAATTAATTTGGAGCCACCTCTCACTGTGATATTTTGCTATAGATGCACTTACATCGTCGCAGTAGGGTGAGGGTAGGATATCACGGAGACTACAAAGGACGGCTGATCCTAGTCCGCTGGTAACTAGGCAATAGTTTGGTGAGATGGCCATGGAGAAAATGTCGTCCGCGTGATCGATGACAGGCCCAATTTGCTTGTGTGTGGTAGTGTCCCAGAACGAAACTGATGAATTTGCAGCGGCTGCAATGAATCTTCCATTGCCTGCTAGGGTGATACATCTTGGATTGTTGGTACTGTGGACGGGCCATTGCGATAGCACCGTCCCGGTTAGCACATCAAGGCACTTGATATTACCATCGGATAAGGCAAACAAATGCTTGCTATTGCTGGGCCAGGCAAGCGATTGGTCAGTTGAGTCTACCTTCACTGGGAGAGCGACATGGAGGCGGGCGTCCTGGCTGTCGTAGATCCGAATAGAATGAGTTGCGAATGTGGCAGTGGCGAAGAGGCGTCCGTCAGGCGAGTATTTGACCGCCGCCAAAATGTTGTCGTGCTTCAAAGGGCCGAGAAGTCGCTCGCCAGTGGTGAGAGCCCAAGTGCAGACAGTCGAGTCATGCGATCCGGTCGCGATTCTCGTCGCGTCTGGAGATATATCCACCGTCTCTACCGGAAAGTCTGGATGCGCATGAAACGCAATCACTTTAGAGTGGGTCACCGCATCCCATACCATCACCCAACCACTCAGCGTTCCACTCACGATCCACTTTCCGTCTCGTGATGCCGCCACACTGAGAACGGCCCTGCCTTTTGCATTCATTGGCGTGCCCACTTCCTGTCCTGCATTCATTGGCGTGCCCAATTCCTGGCCATCTTCCGCTCGCCACCATCGAACTTCTCCATCGTATCCATCTCCCACAATGTGCCTGCAATCCGCAAGGAAGGCGACTGAAATTGTGAGATTTGAACGCTCAAGTTCGATCTTAAAAGTTGAAGACGATGTCATTGGAAGCAACTCAGCTTGGTAAGTCGTTCCCGCATCAGTATCACATATGCGCTCGTCTCCGCCGAGTACAGTACTTACCAGTCAGTACATAGATGTGGAGTTATGAGCACAAACCTCACTCCACTTTCGAAAACCCCAATCGATTAGCGTGCAGGTCACGTGCAATGGCACTTTTGCCAACTTATGACTGAGAACAAGCATGCAGCGGGTGTTCCGACATCATAGCGTGGTCGAGTCTCATGTCAGACGCTTCCCGGAGTGTCTACTCGAGGCGCGGTCGTTTGACAACCTCGCGAAGCAGTCGCGGACTCGCGCTACATGATCCTCAGTGACTCGTATGATTCATGTGCGAGTCACGGAAGCTGAGTGATCCATTAATGTGTACGCTCGCGCTCAACTGTGAGTAACCTAGATCTATGAATGTGTCTGAAGATATCACATTTTGTGACATGTTCATGTCGACTAAACATCGATAGAATATAACCCCAGCACAGGCGTGCTAGTGTCTCTCCTGATCATGTCTCTGCAAATCCTCTCGTTTGCCTCGATCGCTGCTAGCCCGAAGGTAGTCTCGACGCCTGTGACAAAGGCTGGAAAGGTGCAACAACTAGTATCATCCCTCTATACAGGAAGTTGAAACTTTCGGGTCACGTCCTGCTGCGGCTAATGGTCTACGAGTCCACAATCCTGTCCTCCGGTTTTGTTATCGACTCGGAAGATGTAGGGACGTGGAAAGCGTCTCTTGCTCAAATTGACTCTCCTCCAGCGTCCCGATTGAAACCATCTGAACTGTCATCCGATTCCGAAGCAGTAATGGCCCCGGCGATCATCACTTCAAACACGTGCTCTCTCGACAGTGACTCGGTCCTCAACACTGAAGATAGGAAAAACCAACGGATAAGTTAAACTAGTGCATTGTTTCTCAGTTCTCTCACGACACTCTTCTCCGTTCCGTGTGGTCAAGGTACATCATTAATTCATTGATGATGTCCACAGCTCGATGAATATGACGCACATCATAGGAAATCTGAGCCTGTGGCAAGCGACTCGTCGCGTCTGAAGGCGCCAAAGCCTCGAGAGTCCATCATCTCTTCTGACTTATCACAGCGGACAACAGAAACACCTGTGGCAACAAAAAAAAATGCATCCACAACCCAATTTCACACCAGGAGATTGCAAGATATTCCTTCAATATAAAAGATGTTCTGCCAAGGTCGGTGAAAAAAAAAAGTATCAGTTCTACATCCTTAGATTCAGCATTTTACACCACTGGCACTCTTGAATCCAGGTACCGCCAGGCTACCTCCCGATTAGAATCGCACAATTCTACAGAAGCAAACGGTTAACCGGCGAGAGGAAGCTTTACCACTGGGCCATCTTCGTCCCCACGTCGACTAGGTGTGGGATGGGCAACTATTACGAGATCGGTGGTAGCCTACAGGATGGGTATTTTATCCAACACGTCGTCCACGATCGTCACGTCAAGTGGGACAAGGACGAGAAGCGCACGCATCTGGTCGGGTATGTGGCGCCGAGTTATCTGGGGACTCTGGAGATGCATCTCTCGCTGGTTCCAATCCAGCGAGGGAGGCTGGATTGGAACTGCCAGACTTGGGTGGTGGAGGCGTTGAAGGGGTTGAACCACGCGCAGATGTATGCGGACGGTAAATGGGTTGAGCAGATGGAGATCTTGGAAGCTGCTTGGAATGCAGTGGGGGACGCCTAGGTAGGTGTTTCCAGGGGCGGGGGCATTGCAGGTGTATGGAGGCATGATATCGACTCGGAAAAGGCATTTGTATTTATAGGATGAACCATCCATCACTGATTGTATCGTGCTCTGTTTTCACATTCTAACATTACCCTGGTATTTCTGTAATTCGCCTGGAAATCTCTTCCTGCACGAGGTGCCATGTAGGTGGATTTATTTTCTCCTAGGTCCGTAGAGCACCGACATTCTCACCAACTCCGTCATACCATACCCTAGTCCAGAATTCTACCCCTGATGACTGTTGGGACGTAGGTACAATTGGACTACACGCAGAGTAACTAGTAATGGCTGAATTGTTTTTCCGGCCCACTCGTATGCACCATGTCCACTTCGTTTAAAAACTTGCAGTTCCACTGTAGTTAGCGATATCTAGTTCATACTATGTAGCATCAGTGCACAACCTTGTCACCCTAGTATGAGGTCTGCATCTTTTAGCTACATTCGTATTTCTGTTCAAGTGTACAAAGGATAATACGAAGGGACGTGATGGTCTGCTCTGACGGGCGGTGTGAAGGGAGTTTGTAACATGTGAAGTTCTTGAACGACTCCAAGATGGGCAATTTTCATGTCTAATGGACATAAACGTCAACGAAATGCAAATGACAGTGACGGTGAACGCACCTGACTCTCATCCAGCGCACGAAGTTCGGCACGAAGGGACTCGATGACCATACCGAGCTTGCCCTTCTCCTGATCGGCATTGCGCTGATATCTGGTAAGCTCTATACGGAGCTCTTGGACCGTGTTTTCGAGTTTCACGAATCTTTTCTCTAGTGGACAAGGAAGTCAGAAAATGCGAGAGAGCGTGCCGATAAACGCACCTGAACTCTCTTGCTGCTCACGAAGATCACGAATGTCGGTGAGAAGCATTTTGATAGTCTCCTCAGGATTGGCGTTTTCCCGTGAGATCTCCGGCTCACAGGGGACCTGCGTCAGTCAATTAATTGGGAGCCATCTCTCACTGTGATATTTTGCTATAGATGCACTTACATCGTCGCAGTAGGGTGAGGGGAGGATATCATGGAGACTCCAAAGGACAGCTGATTCAACTCCGCCGGTAGCGAGGTAATAGTTTGGTGAGATGGCCATGGATAAGAGGACGTCTGCATGATCGATGACAGGCCCAATTTGCTTGTGTGTGGTAGTGTCCCAGAACGAAACTGATGAATTTGCAGCGGCTGCAATGAATCTTCCATTGCCTGCCAGGGTGATACATCTTGGATCGTTGGCACTGTGGACGGGCCATTGCGAAAGCACCGTCCCAGTTAGCACATCAAGGCACTTAATATTACCATCGGATAAGGCAAACAAATGCTTGCTATTGCTGGACCAGGCAAGCGATTGATCAAATGAGTCTACCTCCACCGGGACAACGACGAGGAGGCGGCTGTCCTGGCTGTCGTAGATCCGAATGGAATGAGTTTCAAATGTGGCAGTGGCGAGGAGGCGTCCGTCAGGCGAATATTTGACCGCCGCCAAGGTGTAGTCGTGCTTCAAAGGGCCGAGAAGTCGCTCGCCAGTGGTGAGAGCCCAAGCGCAGACAGTCGAGTCATGCGATCCGGTCGTGATTCTTGTAGCGTCTGGAGACACATCCACTGTCCCCACCGGAAAGTTTGGATGCGCATGAAACTCAATCACTTTTGAGTGGGTCACCGCATCCCATACCATCACTCGACCACTCAGCATTCCACTCACGATCCACTTTCCGTCTCGTGATGCCGCCACACTGAGAACGGTGCCTCCTGCATTCATTGGCGTGCCCACCTCCCGGCCATCTTCCGCTCGCCACCATCGAACTCCTCCTTCAAATCCACCTCCCACAATGTGCCTGCCATCCGCAAGGAAGGCGACTGACAATGTGGAGTTTGAACGCCCAAGTTCGATTGAAGTGACTCAGCTTGGAAAATCGTTCCCGCATCAGTATCACATATGCGCTCGTCTCCGCCGAGTACAGTACTTACCAGTCAGTACATAGTATATGTGGAGTTATGAGCACAAACCTCACTCCACTTTCGAAAACACCAATCGATTAGCGTGCATGTCACGTGCAACGGCACTTTTGCCAACGGATCGAGCCTGAGAATCACCAGACGGATGTGCAGCGTCTTTCACTGATACGAGTGTTGAGAACAAGCCTGCAGCGGGTGTTCCGACATCATAGCGCAGTTGAGTCTCATGTCAGACGCTTCCCGGAAAGTCTACTCGAGGCGCGGTCGGTTTACAACCTCGCAGTCGCAGACTTGCGCTACATCCTCAGTGACTCGTATGATTCATGTGCGAGTCACGGAAGCTGAGTGATCCATTAATGTGTATGCTCGCGCTCGACCGTGACTAACCTAGATCTACGAATGCGAAAAGATATGACATTTTGTGTCATGTCGACTAAACATCGACAGAATATAACAGCACCGGCGTGTTAGCATCTCTCCTGATCATGTCTCCGCAAATCCTCTCGTTTGCCTCGATCGCTGCTAGCCCGAAGGTAGTCTCGACGCCTGTGACAAAGGCTGGAAAGGTGCAACGATTAGTATCATCTGTCTATAGAGGAAGTTGAAACCTTCGGGTCACGTCCTGCTACGATCCTGTCCTCCAGTTTCGTTTTCGACTCGGAAGTCTTGCTCAATTTGACTCTCCCCGAGCATCCCATCCGAAGCAGTAATGGCCCCGGCGATCATCACTACTGCGAACACGTGCCCTCTCGACAATGACCTCCAGCAAAAAGCAATGGATAAGTTAAACTAGTGCGTTGTTCTTTCAGTTCTCTCACGGCACTTTCCTCCGCTGATCCAAGTACTCAGGCTGCCTCCCGATTAGAATCGCACAATTCTACAGAGGCAAACGGTGAACCGGCGAGAAGAAGCTTTACCACTGGGCCATCTCCATCCCCACGTCGACCAGGCGCGGGATGGGCAACTATTACGAGTACAGGATGGGTATTCTATCCAACACGTCGTCCACAATCGTCACGTCAAATGGGACAAGGACGAGAAGGGCAATGCATCTGGTCGGGTATGTGGCGCCGAGTTATCTGGGGACTCTGGAGACGCATTTCTCGCAGGTTCCGATCCAGCAAGGGAGGCCGGATTGGAACCCCCAGACTTGGGTGTATGCGGTGCAAATGGACTACGGTAAATGGGTCGAGCGGATGGAAATTTTGGAAGCTGCCCGGAATGTGGGGGACGCCTAGGTAGGTGTTTCCAGGGGCGGGACGTTGAAGCTGTATGGACGGATGAGACCGTGCATGAAAAGGTGACACCGACTCGGAACAGGCATTTGCATTTATAGTGTGAACCATCCATCGATTGTGTAGTGCTCTAGTTTCACATCCTAACATTTCTGTAATTCGCCTGGAAATCTCTTCCTGCACGAGGTGCCAGGTAGGTGGATTTATTTTCTTCTAGGTCCGTAGAGCACTAATATTCTCGCCAACTCCGTCATACCATACCCTAGTCCAGAATTCTACCCCTGATGACTGTCGGCACGCAGAGTGACTAGTAATGGCTAAGTTGTTCTTCCGGCCCGCTCGCACGCACCATGTCCACTTCGTTTAAAAATGTGTAATTCCACTGTAGTTAGCGATATCTAGTTCATACTATGTAGGCATCAGTGCACAACCTTGTCACCCTAGTATGAGGTCACTATAGGAAAGAAAGAAAAAAACGTCCTTGCGTATCCATGGTAATGCATCGGGATTTCGCTTGTCCCCCACGGTACTTACGCATTATGAAGATGTCTACTGTAGTGAAAAACGATCATCAACCTGCCCTCCCGTTACGTAGGTAGGTCCTCCCAAAAAACGTAAAAACAGCACGTACATCACCTGCCCTAATCTCAACCCACCCTGGTAAACCTTACGGTTTCCCAAACTTGATCACCCATGTCTCCTTGCATGCTTGCGTCCCAGGTAGCAGCCGCTTCTTCCCGAACTCCTCGTCCCGCTCAAGCCCTTTGAATGCCGTCGTCTCACCAAGCCAATCGATCCTCTTCAGACGCGCATCCTTGTCCTTTTCGGACCTTGCCTTTGCCGCTTTCTCAATTGTCTCCTTCTTCGACTTGTCGTGCACGACGATACCCCACTCTGAATCCGCGATCGGTTCTTGGAGCATTGCGTAGAGGCCTTCGAAGATGGCGCTGCATGTGACCACTGACCCAGTAGGTGCACGGATGTCGACTGACCAGGGAAAGGCTTTGGAAATGATGCGAACATGATACGTGGGCTGTGCCAACGCAGGCTGGGATGAGATTTGTTGGTAGGTGGAGAGAAGAATTCCGTCCCGTGTAGCTTTGCGAAGATCGTAACGAATGTTCGTCGTGCCTGCTGCCAGCGTGGGGTTCAGGTGAGGATGTTGTGGTTGCGATTGCGTGCGATCAGCTGTATCCGCATGCATGAGAGTGTGTGAAAAAGGGAGATTCGGATGAGGGGACACGGGAACTTACAGAAATGCCATCCGGGTGGTTGCTGATAATAGGGTTCGTTGTACTGAGGTGGGACATAGACGTGAGGATTATATGACGTCTGGTACCAGGGATAGCGATTTCCGTAGGGTTCCATGTACTGTGTGAGGGTGCGAGTGGAATGAGAAAGGGTGGTAATTGATGAGAAGATGGAACCTGAAAAGTTGCGCTTTAAAGGCGCGTCTTTGGCGCTTAGGGACGAAACTGATGATTGATGCGGCGAAATGCTAAATCAGTCTGACTCCGTGATCAGACCAGCGCGCTGAGCTGATCGCGTAATACTTGTCACTGACATGTGGTGCTGACTTGGTAGCGCGAACCGAGAGGAAATTATATACGGTACATATTCCAGTGAGTCTGAAAATCAGCGAGACGCTTTTACGGTTAAAGTGAGACGAGTCAGAGTCATGACCGAAGCGGTAATACTGAACTGATAAGTACCATTGTCAATATATTGTAGGACTGTGCGGCTTGTCTGGTACGGGTTCACAGGGCGGTTTGGAATGTGTTGTAGGCAACACCGATGCATCGATGGTGGGACCGTAAGAGTAGGACGCGTTGGCGAACACGATGTCTCTGTCTCTGCATGGCGAGAAGAAATATTCTGAACCATGCATACCTGCGCAGAACATAGCTACAGCTTGTATGGAGATGAAAGACAAGGGCCAGACAGGTCGGAGGCTCGAAGCGCTGACTATCGGAAATCGGGCATGGCCCCGGAAGTGCACGGAACGTATCAAAACGGAAGCGGAGTTTTAACATCGTCGAAGGTCAGCAAGCCGAGATGCCGTTGAGGTATTATAATACAAAAATAATTTTCATTGGCTGACTAAATTTGTCTCTAATTTACCCTACCATCTCCTGTCAATTTAGCGGAAGCACGATGGTGGCACGAGCTACTAAAGTCGTACTAGGGCCACTGAACATCTCAAACCATGGCAACAAAAAGGGTGTTATCTGCCCTGTCAATGCTCATCAACTGTGGCAGGGTCTCACTTTGGAGACCGTGCTCGACCTCGAAATCTGTGGAGGTGCTGACGTGAAATCACAGTACTCGTCCATCGAATAATTTGGAATAATACCAGCCGCAATCGGCTTTATTTTTTCGGGCGAAACTGGATTACATAACGACTGTGCCTTCATGGATTGGGCGTGTTACAGATAAACCCCCCCGAATAATCCCTCTTGCTTACATCCACCACCCATGTCTTTCGCTTCCGTTCTTCGTATGCCTGTGCACAGGCCTTTTTGGTCTGCTTCTTCCAGAAGGGTTGGCGCACAAGCTCGGGCGTCCTCTTTCAGGACCTTCTCTACTGAGGCTCCCCCTCCCCCTCCCCCTCCAAAGCGAAATTTTGGCCTTTACGCCGGTCTAGGAGCGGTCGCGTTTGGAGGTGTTGCTTACTACGTTTGGAGCACGTCCGACTCTTCCAAGCCTACCGCAGCCAAAGCTACTGCTACGCAGATCACCAAGTTCGTTCCTACCAAGGCGGACTACGAAAAGGTGTGTTCATTCGGCGTCTGTTTACTAGATTGACCCAGTGACCCAATTGTCCCCAGGTATACAAACGCGTCAGCGAGGTAATTGACGAGGCCGATGGTTATGATGGTACATATCTCCACCATCCACTGCCTTCGTAGTCACTCATCAATCCTCGGCAGACGGCTCTTTTGCTCCGGTCATACTCCGTCTTGCATGGCACTCTTCTGGCACGTACGACAAGAACTCCAACAGCGGTGGAAGGCATGTTCTGCTTGCCTTCCTACCGTAGTCGTACTTCTTATACTCATTGCCAGCAACTACGCTACCATGCGCTTCGAGCCCGAGTCATTGCACGACGCCAATGCGGGCCTTCATGTAGCCCGTACAATCATGGAGAAGCTCAAGAAAGAATTTGATTGGATTTCTTACGGTGACTTGTGGACCCTTGCCGGGGTTTGTGCAGTCCAGGAGATGGGTGGCCCCAAGATCCCTTGGAGACCCGGACGTGTCGATGGATTCGAAAAGGACGCAACTCCGGACGGGCGTCTTCCGGATGCATCCCAGGGTTCAAACCACCTTCGGGACGTGAGTCTTATTCTTGTTCCTGTTTCCAAGCCGAATCTGACCATGTCATTTAAATAGATTTTCTACCGCATGGGCTTTGATGACCGGGAGATTGTAGCGCTTTCCGGCGCTCATGCTGTCGGCCGTTGCCACTCTAACCGGTAAGAATACCATCGCGACCCACATACCATGCCTGTGTGACGTGCATTCGTTAGATCTGGGTTTGAGGGACCGTGGACATTCTCCCCAGTTACGTTCTCCAATGAGTATTTCAAGCTGCTGTTCAATGAGACGTACGTCTTACCAACTATCGTCCCTCTGTATATCGCTGATAGAGGTCTGTAGATGGGTCTGGAAGAAATGGAATGGTCCCAAGCAACTCGAGGACAAGAAGACTCGGTCTCTCATGATGCTGCCGTATGTGTCTGTCACAGGCTCATACAGGACTAACTAATGCATGCTCCAGAACGGACTACATACTCACCCAAGACAAGAGTTTTAAAAAGTGGGCAAAGGCGTACGCTGACGACGAAGAGCTTTGGTTCAAAGAGTACGTTGCCAGATCCCCGATTCATTTCTCTTGTATCGCAGAGACTCACGCACCTACCCTAGTTTCTCCGCTGCGTTCGCCAAACTTCTCGAGCTTGGCGTACCTCCCAACCAGTTCCAGTCCTCGGAGCCTTGGACCTTGGGTGATGCGTAAGAAGCAATGTCGTGTCTGTGCGTAGACCGGAATATCACCCGTGAAACTGTTCCTTCGGTTACACAGGTCTCACTGTACAGCGTGACGTATTCTGCTTCGGGAAGCGGAGGTAGATTTGTATGCTAGATCTTGTTTTTATCACCACTGTTTTCCTTCATTCCGTTTCGAAGATGCAAATTTTAGCTTCGAAGTGTCATGCTCGGCGCTTGTGGAGAGTCGGCATCCCATCACTGTCAACATCATTGACAGGGAGCGCTCTTCGGTTAATCTTTGGTCCGCTAAGCCCACCTTGGTCGTTGTGCACCTGCGTCGACACGTGAAAATGGACTGCAGAGTCCGGGGTAATACTGGAGAAGGGTGACGGTGACGTATACATCTGACTGCAAGGGTAGTGGACGTATAACTGTGATCAGCAGTAGCATCAGCAACGGAAATAAGATGATCCATGCGCATGTCCTTTGGCACTGGTTGCAAAAGGGCTTTAACACTCCGACAGTGTCGTCACGATATAGCTGGGTGGAATAGCGCAGCGATTCACGGCGCAGCTCGGACTAATCCAAGTGCCGATGAGTGATACGGTTCCTGGGGCTGGACATTGGGCTGGACATATACAGCGCGAAGACTGCGGACCCGAAATAATGCTGGATCTTGGATATCTGTAACACCAGGTTTTCAAGGGCGCCGCGCTCGGCGCTGGGTAATAGCGAATATTGCGCCAGATACGTTCCGCGAGATCGGTTCAGTGGCTGCTAGCTCTTCTCCCTGTCTTCACTACAAATCATGCAACAAGGTGAGTCGAACCTTGGATCGATATCCACCACGAGCCTGAGTGTCAGCTACTAGTAGCATGATTGAGTTTTCGAATCGTCCGTTCTCCTGAGCCAGTTTGAACTGCCCTTTTTCCTGGCAACTAGCTACTCACTAGCAGGAGGATGGGTTGCTCTCCAATCGCAGGGATGATGGCAACAGTGCTCGGCTACTTGTGGGCCAACCTTTCCTTTGTATGTTACGGATTGCCATCGTGAGATTCTTGACACGCCACCCGGATCGACGAAGAGGGCTGGCCCAGCGAGATAGGAAGGATAGGGATAGGGTCGAGACTAGAAAATGTGAAATTTTCGTGGACTCTTTCGCTGTGAGGATGCTCTTTGAAGCTTGTCGGAAGGGACATATGGCGATGGCAGTGAGTAACGTGCTTGATGAGAAATACTGGTTTTGCCTGGCGTGGGAGCGGTTCCCAAAATTTGGACACGGCGTTGTCAGTTGTTTCACAGCGCTAACTTGAACCTGAGGAAAAATATCGTCTACCCTTGTGCCTGCCGTACAACTGAGTCGGGCGAGAGAGGCATCCGCCGTGACACCAAGTTCAAGTTGGACTCGTCTGTCGGACGATCTTATGTCTTGCAATTGTGCGATGGCATATAATACAACCGAAGGAGCAATGTCCAAAGAGTACAAAAAGGGACTAATAAAGAGATCAAAGTACCATCGACAATGTGGGTACTTCGATAGGGTAGCGGTGCCGTCTCAATTCACGTTCACGGATCCTTTGTCGCGCGTTCAGCCTGAGAAAATATAAGATGGCGGAGCTCTGGTAGGACGTGGAGTCTTACACAGCGAGGAGCGAGTTCACATAGCCTAAACAGCCACGAAATGAATGTCAATTAGCTTCGATATCGGTGTGAATGACAAAAGCAATTCACATCGACTCAGGACGACGGCGGGTGCGCCGATCCAATAGTGGTCGCCTTGGACAAGGTACTGCGATACCAGTCACGCCAACGGCTATGAGCAAAAAAAAACGACTTACTACCACACAAACGGTGAGAGATATCAGGCTAGAAAACAGGCGATGAACAAATATTTCAGCGCGGATTACCAAGCTTACCAAGTCAGGGCACCCATGTTGATAAAAACAACTACTAGCTCACGGATGACATTGGTTCGGCCCCGGTGCTCCGACCTCCACAAATACTTGAAAATGGTGCTCGTGATGATGATATCGCACAGAGTGCTTACGCCTGCTGCGAGGGGTATAAGCTAGCAGCATAGGGCTATCAAGTTACCTGATTCAAATCATTGCATGGACCTCCTACCGGGGTTTTGTAAAGAAAACTTAAGGTCCGGTCCTTCAAACTTGCACAGAAAAACAGTTAGAATATGTCGGAACAAATATAATTAAATACACAAACGTCTCAATGAAGGCCCCTAAGACGAGTTAACGAGTCAGCACCAGGGGGGTAGAAGAAACGAGGATACCAACATGTACCGAGTGCTAAAAAAAACATTATAACAAGTTAATGTGTGGATTGAATTTACTCACCAAGTTGTATAACTACCATGAGGAGCTATACATTGTAAGAAGAATGCCGTTTTAGGATAGTGAGCGACTTACGACAGTCACGGTAATGCTTCGTCTCTTCCCAGTAACTATCGAGCATTGGAACATGACTGCTCCCACGAAGAAGAAAAAGACATACTTATCCAAATTCGATTACAGTAAAAACTGTGAATATTATGGTAAGTATAATCAATAGATGCAACCAATGCTCACACGAACCTTTGTACAGCGAAAGTAATCATGTACTGAAGATTTTGTAATGAGTGCCAAAACTCCGCACATCAATGGAACCTCACATTCATAGGGATGGCGACCTAGGAATAGATCTCGTCGATGGGGAGTTCATGTGAAATACAAGCGCTGAATGCTCACATATGCGCCCCTATAAACCCAGTGAAAACGTGATTAAATGGGAAGTGTTGGAGACCCACTTACCATGGTAGATAGGTTACGCATGTCACCGCATGACTTCGATGGCACAGCACCAGCATGGTCCAGTAGAACTCAGTAGTTCCAATCAAATGAACGGCATCTGCAATGCTAGAAAATGATGTCATTCCTGTATGGAGACCATGATGTCGACTCGAGAGACTTACAAGAGCAGAAGAACCTATGGTATCATTAGTTTCGGACCGGTAAAAAGAACTTGGACGAGACACACCAACAACTTGATGGAGATGGGGTCATTTGGAAACCGCCGCGCGTAGTGTGCAGATTGCGCCAGAGACACTCCGTACATTCTATGATATGGCCATCAATTCGAGGATGCGACCAAGACGACTGTACACACAACCCCGCAATACCTAGTCCTGCACGATGTTGTTACTTTCTGCGATGAGAATCAGAAGGAAAATCATTCACCAATCAGTCCCGGAGCCCATGCTGATGTTGCGAGGTTGTTAGACATGACTGAGAGGTAAGACGGTGGGGAATCAGTGTTGTCCTTGACGGGCCTGAGGGGTGGCGAAGAACTAGTCACAGTACCAGTATCGTTCAAACCTGGAAGGGACGCCGCACGTTGAAGACGTTCTTTGTCCGAGTCGCTTACCTGCTCGGCGCTGGCCTCCCCTTAAGGACGTGTGATAACGATAATGAGATGCGACGGTCATTCACCACCTACTAAGAATGAGCCTCACGTACAGGTGTCACTACAGCACATGACGGCATACGGAGTTCATCAAATAAAATCAGACCATTTTTGGGTTCGCCCTGCATAGATGTAAGTTCACTTCAGTTTAGTAGTGTAAATAATTCGGTAAGGAATATTACCTTTTGTCGTCTGATGCCGTCGAAATAAAACTCTATCATATAGTGGTATTCAAGTTCAACGGATCTGCCGGCGATGGGCAAATTACCTTGTTTACAAGGTCACTCGGGGGGAGAATTGTGGCTGTGGGAGATGGTAAAACGTCCCCGTGGTAATTTCTTCCCTTAAATCGTAATTATCTACCATTTGTATGTAGCTTTTGGTAAACAAGGTCTGTGAAGCAGCGCTTCAGCCACCGCGCTTTCACTTAGTAGTCGAATTCGGAATCACAGAATGCCTGCTCACTCGGGTCAGGAGTGGAAACGACAGTTTGTTCGTACAGCATTTAACATATTGAACAGTGATTACGATACAGCGAGATGTTGCTCTCTAGCAGGCCGTCAAAATAATACACGAGGATGGGCAAGCTGAAGATTGTTAGACAGGGATAGGTTGGGGCCACGCCGTCTTGTGAACGACTATATACATGATGGGATCAATAGTCGGACAGTGAAGAAAAGTAACAAGACGTACCAGAACCGGAATTGTTCGATCCACCAATGTTCATAGTAGGTCCATCGACAGTTGAATCATTGATGGTCATGCAATTAAGCTTGGTGACATAGTCTTCACTACGCTTCAGTTTCTGCAGTCGTTGTACCTGCCTAGATAGGTATTCTTTGACTGTCGAAGATACAAATTTACCCACCTGTTGAGTGAGCTCAGAAATCGAAGACATCATGCCAAGGTTGGCAGACAATGGGTCAAGTGGTGGGAAAGAACCGTTGAATGGCGAACCGGGGCTGAATTGCCTGGTTGACGGCGGAGGTGGAGCAGCAGGCCTCATGACGGGACGAGAACCACGAGAAGAACCACTGCTACTCGTGGTCTGGCGTGAATTACTCGACTGTCCCATTCGTCGAGATGGTGGCGGCGGTGGCGGAGACCTCCTCTGACCTCCACTAGAAGAGTCGCGGCTTCGGTCACTAGACGTACCTGACAAACCATAAGTATCATGCGAGGACAGCAAGAACCGCTTACCGAGTGGAGTATTGATTGCCTCATTCAAATCGGACGTATAGTCGTTGTCATTTCGGGCTACAGGGTAAACAATCAGCTCCGACCTGGAGGCCTCTGTGGGCGAACAGCTCATGTTGAGCGGGGACGTTATTATCGAACTTGCTGGCTCAGAATTAGCGTCCGCAAGTAGACGTCCTGGATCTGCTTCGGGCGTCCTTGCGTCCATCGAGTTCCCCTGTCCGTGGTCGGATGAAGATGGTGGATCACTCATTCCGAAGATCATGGTTCTCTCTTTTGTGCGAATATCTTCCTGAAAAAGGTGTCAGATTCATGATGGCAAAAAATGTCAACCCAATCAACTCACCTTGACACGATGGCGCAGCGCTTTAGCATCCCCGAGGCACTTCACCGCCTGCGGTGAAGACATGCAAAGCAACTTCCGCCAGTTTGACTCTTCTGTCTCGAGACCTCTGAGACGCTTTCTGAGACTGTGAACAGACCCTCATCAGCATCGTGCTTTATGATCATATAAAATATCTCGTCACACCTCTCTTCGTCCTCCACGAAGTCTCTCCGGTCCGTTTCGCATAGCACAGAAGTGGGCTTTTCGCACTCCTGCCGGATGGTTCGGAGAACCTCATCCAAGACTTCCTCTGTTTGCTGGATGATGGAGGACAAAGACATGTTTGCGCAGTATTGTAGAAAAAAAAAAGAGGAGAAAACGATGGAGGTACTGGTGGGTCCACGGGCAATTTATTCTTCTTCCATGCGCTCCATACTTTGCTGATAGGCTGAGATCTGTGTGTACCGTCACCGTGCCAGTGGCACTTGCTGTGGTATCCTCGCAACCAAGGATAAGAAGCCCCCCAAAAAAACAATAGGGAGATGGCAGGGCGCGAGGCGTTGGCGTATCAATGGGACCCACAAGGACCAATATTAAAAAATGACACAGGTTTTCTACGTAACGACTCAACAACGTGTGGGAGAATTCTCAGAGGCTGTCTTCAAGTTCCTTGCCAAGTTGCCCCGGAATGGTCATTCTTGAAGACAACTATGTATCCGTCGCGTTAATACTATACTAATTGGATAGTCGCACTAGGCCCACCCTTTTCTTGCCATTTCAGTACGTGCTCGCTTTTGTTTTGCCTCAACCACCCCTCCTGCAGGTCTCTTCGCTCGGTTATTCCGGGTCGTGTTCTACCACCCGTCACGCCGTCTGGTTTTACCGGCCATCTAAGTACTATAATCTAGGCTCCCGCCCGCCAACGATACGCAGACAGGCCTGCGGAAACAGCCCAGATGTGGTTTCAGTTTTCCGTTCTCTCAGAGCCTCGGCCCGTTTCGTCAGTCTATTCTCCAACGTCCAAATATTCTCGACATCGGCCTCGTGTACGCCTTTAGATGCCAAGATAGGCCATCATCTTTAAATCCCACGGCGATAAAAGGTCATTGGCGGCGCAACCTAATCGCGGATTCGGATACGGCCTTCGCGAATTGGTCAGATGATACCTATTTCCCGAATTCTATTCGCTGTACATGTAACTACGGGTAGTATTTGAGGGAGTGCCTTCGCACCGATCATTTCCCCACAACCCCGCACAGTAGAGCATGAGCGCCGATCGCTTCCCTCAACAACTTCCTACTCTTCAGCGGTTGGGCGTAGACGAGCCCAAAGTGACCTCAGCCACCGAGGTTGCAACAGCTTGGTTTGATGCGTTCTCGCGTGCTGTAGCATCATCTGATATCACCGGGATCCTCGATCTTTTTCTTGATGATGGTTTTTGGAAGGACGTCTTGGCATTAACTTGGGACTTTAGATCTATCGAGGGCAGGTTTGCAATCAAGAACCTTCTCGATCATCGTCTCGTTCCTACAGGTTTCGTAGATCTGCGTCTCAGCCACGAGCTTTTCCGTGCCCCGGAGCTTCAGAAATTATTCCCAGATCTAGTTCTGTTGCGTCTCACCTTTGATTTTGAAACCAAGGTCGGGAAAGGCACCGGAGTTTGTTACCTAGCCCCTGCGCCTGGTCCAACGTGGAAGGCGTACACTCTCTACACCTGCTTGCAGTCCCTCAACGATTTCCCCGAGCTGGTACGATGCAGATACTAGCGCCAATGTTATCAAGCTGATCCCGAATGCAGATCGGTCCGCTTCGTCAACAACCCGCCGAACATGGCACTTGGGAAGAGAGACGTCGTCGAGAGGTAGACTTCGTCGATGGCGATCCGACTGTGATCGTGATTGGCGCGGGCCATACTGGCCTCGAAATCGCTGCGAGACTCAAATATCTCGGTATTTCCCACCTTGTTATCGATAAGAAGGCTCGAGTTGGCGATAGCGTAAGTTGGCGCTCTTTTTTTTTCATGCATTGTCCCGTTCACGAGAAATCAGTGGAGAGATCGTTACAAAGCGCTTTGCTTACACGATCCCGTCTGGTATAATCAGACTCCATACCTACCGTGAGTTTCGGTGAGATGTGGATTTAAGCGCTCTTCTCAAACACGTTTTCAGGTTCCCACAAACCTGGCCTGTCTTCAGTCCAGCTGGAAAGGTACGAACAAGCGATCCCAAGTTTGTTGGTTTGCGTCAAATCGCTGATGTCATTGGATTTAGCTTGCCGATTGGCTGGAGGGATACGCCAATTATCTCGAGCTCAACGTGTGGACTTCGTCCGTCATCACCAAGACAGAGTGGGACGACAACCTGAAAACATGGACTGTCGAAATCAACAGAGGTGGAAAGGGAACTCGAGTACTCAAGGTGAAACATCTAGTCTTCGCGACCGGCTTTGGAGGTCGTCCGAAATTGCCAGATATCCCAGGCAAGGTAAAACATCTTACAGCGTTGCTTCCGAGGTCATCTTGTTCATATTCCTTCCTAGGAGGATTTCAAGGGCGAAGCAGTTCATTCCTCTGAATTTAGCTCCGCGTCAAATTACATTGGCAAGAAGGCGGTCATCGTCGGTGCTTGCACCTCTAGTATGTCACGATAGCACGGAACCAGGGCATATCTTGTCTAATACAGGTCAAAGGTCACGACATCGCCCAGGACTTCTTCAACAACAGAGTGGATATCACAATGTAAACCGTGGCAAACTTCCAGAACGTATTTTACGACTGAGGTTTCATCTTTCTAGGTACCAACGCTCGTCTACGTACGTCATTTCAGTTGAAGCGATCGTACAGATGCTTGGTGGTGTGTCCCTTTGTCCAGTCATATAAACTGCGCTCGTTCACACCCTCTCTTCGAAAGCGGTTTACAACGAATCTGTCCCAACCGATCTTGCGGATGTCTATAACTCTTGTCTACCCAATGCCGTGGTGAGACGCATTCATCAACGCACCGTGCCCCACACCGCGCAGACTATGGATAAGTAAGTACAAATCCCCAAGACCAGGTGTGTCTTGACAAGCATGCTTTTGCTCCCGAATGCAGAGAGATTCTGGACGGTCTCGCCAAAGTGGGATTCAAGACAAATCTCGGACTAGATGGTGCAGGCATCATCCAGCTTTTGTACGCACGCGCGGGGGGATACTACCTAGGTAAGTCTCTCGAAGATGACGGTCGATACCCCACACGTCAGTCTTCACATCCGTTGGATAGACACGGGCACGAGCAAACACATCATCGATGGCGATATCAAGATCAAGAACGGGAGTGCCATCGAACGTTTCACCGAGAAAGGACTCAAGTTTGAGGATGGGACGGAGCTCGAAGCAGACGTCGTCATCTTCTCGACCGGGTAAGCAAACCACGCTCGTCCGCGCGTCACTCCGATGCCAAGTCTGAGGCGTACTCTTACCTCTCTCTCGCGCTTTGTGAAAAGATATGGCGACGTACGCGATAGCATGCGCGACGTCTGTGGTCCGCAAGTGGCCGACAAGGTGAATCGAGTGTGGGGCTTCACGGACGAAGGGGAAGTGAATAGCATCTGGAGGGACTGTGGGCATGACGGCCTGTGGTTCGGCGTCGGTGCGTCGTCGCACAACACTCTTTGTTGTAGCCGTACACATTTTGACGTGTTCCTGGTGGGAATTTCTTTTTGAAAAAAGGCAACTTGGGCTCGTCGCGTTTCCACAGTCGACATCTTGCGTTGCGTAAGTGATGGCGTACACGACCCATACTTGTCTCACCACTAAGAGGCATTGCAGAAATCAAGGCCATCGAAGCTGGCATTTTGAAGAGGTCGGAAGTCAAGTTTTGACAACGGGACAAGGGCTCTGGTATGACAGCACGTCTAGATCTTGTAAAGTTTTGGATTGGAACCTGAACCGCCTCGGCGGGGAACACAGCTTTCAAGCAAGGCTGGTTGTTAGTGTTCTTTGTAAATTACGTAAAACTGGCCCTAGAGTCACCCTAGCCGTATATTGTAAACTCCACCGACAAAAACAGAAACAACAAACGTCTATATGGTATGATACAATGTACAAGACGATGGCGTGACGTGCCCAAGAACAAGGAATGCGTTCATGATACCATACATGGGTCGTTCCAACACGTTATCTTTCTGTGGTATGCTTCTCCCGCACTTCAGGGGGCGGCGGACGTATCCACGCAAGGCATCGCAATATGCGTCTTCGAATGGTTCGTGTTACTTCCGCAATGAGCACCACGGCACAATGCACGCCATACACGATGAACTGAAGGCTGACGAGCACGCCAGCTATGAACGACATGACTAGCACTGCAGTGGGCCATGCCGTCCACGCCACCGACAGCAGGAAGGTCATCAGTGCGAAAGCAGATGTAAACATGCAAAGCGCCGGTATCCGTGCTGAAATACAGAAAAACAGGTATTTGCCGTAGACGTCTAGGGCCATTTTCTGACCACGGCACGTAAGACCACTTGATGTCGCACGACGAAGAGCAGAGAGGGCTCACTTGGAATTTCGTCGAAGTTGCGTTGCAATAGGCCAGTAAGAACCAGGCATCTATCGTGAGACCAATACCAGAGGCAACACTACCGACAGCGATGGCTCTCCTGGCGAATTTGCTGATGGTAAACACAGAAGCTGACGAGAACCCGAACACGCCAGCCTCGAGACTGGAACAATTCAGTCAGTAAATGGCCAATCGCGGACTCGGTCTCATACCCTGACAAAGCTACGAGCTACTCCAAGGTCAGCCGAGCGCTATCTTTGAGACATATTTTCCTTACCGATCCACCGACAAACCTCCATTCTGCACACAAGTCGGCCAGCACACGTTCGTACTCTGAATCTACTCTGGCTTCTCGGAGCTCGCGGTAAGGCGAAAATGAGTCCACAATAGAGTCAACGGTTGAAATTTGAGAATCTATAGATATCGTTTCCGTGTAGGTCGGTAGTATCGATGCTGCAAACCAGAGTTTATGATCCGTATTTTGGACACGATTGTTGTCTTCACTATCACTATCTGAGAGTTGAGACTCGAGGAGAGGATCGTTGTCCCGATGCTTGAGTAACGGATCCCGTTCATCCGCAGACCGCGCATGATCGGAATCCGACCAGTAACCAGTAGATACTTTGGGCTCCGGAAGATACGCTTCCGGCCATATAAAACTCGAATCCTCATCAGAGGGGGAGGTCGTTGAACTAGGGTATTCTGGCGTGATACAATTTAGCTATCAACTGGTACGCCAGAGTGACACCTTACCTTCATCCTCGGGATCCTCAGTAAGAATATCCGATACCACATCCTCTTGAACACGCGTTAGTCGTACCTTGCATACCTCAGGTAAATCGAGTTTTGCAACAAGAACCATGGCCGGTTTAGCTTTGTTCGCCCCACGTTTGTGCAGTGAGACACAGTTCAATTTTATCTCAACACCTTATGACGTTAGATAGGACAAACTGAATGCCAATTCAAACTGACTGTTTTGTTTGCACTGCTGCTGAGCTCGAAGATGTGCCAATTCTTGCAACGTACAGCATGCGCTCGCGACAAGATTCCTCTTTTTGTGCTTCTTCTTGCTTTGCGCTCGGTGGTAGACACGTATATCTATCCGTGAAGATGCTTCCACGCTGTGACTGAGTTCTTGATCAGAGAAGTCTGGGCCATCATGCGTAGTACACTGCCACTCACAATTGAAAGCACTGTTTCGAGTTGGGGTTTTGTCCATCACAACCTAGGCTTAATTCATGACATTGATGGTCACCGACAGTCACCGTTACTATTGGACGCCAGGACTTTTCTGCTCGCAAATGTTGCAGCCCACGAGCGCGCACCACTAATAGGAGCGGGGTCAACAAACATCGCCCACGGCCAAGAAACAAGGTCTTGTATACCAGTGAATGTGAATGTCCAAGGTCTACGGGATCGCGCGGTGAGTGTCGAAGAGCAAGGCAGTAATATGCAAAGGTTCAACCCACTTCTCCTTTGTGAGTTCATTCATGGGACTCTGAGCGCTATGTCGTCCACTGGCAAGCGAGACTGCGGAAATGCCAGGCTTGCAAATCGTACGTTATTTCACTGCCACATTTACTTGATTGATGCAATCGGCCCAACAGCCTTTCCGGGCGCTCAGTTCTCAGTGGCTGTGACTGTGTGAATCGTATCACCACCATTGGCTTCATGAACTCAAGTTAGCCCCGGGGAGAATAAGCCTAGAGCACTATTCCTTTGAATTCACCAACAGAAGGAGAATATGTCCTGATAAATCGTGCTACCCCAGGTTTGGTACTATCCAAAGGACCATTTCAGCTGGGTTCAACAACTTAAACAAGGTTCAAATAGAACGGGTTTGTTCGGATTGCCTCTTGACTTAATGGAATGGTTGATGGAGTCAGCTTTGTGGTTTTAGTGCGTTTGGTCTTGGGAAAGGCACTAACCCTAGAACAGCTGTTATGGTCATACGGATTCAAAATCTTCATCCTTCACGACCACAAATGTGTGTAGCATGCACGGTTTATAAAGGCACACCACCGCTTATCCGTTGATTAGAGGCAAGACCAGGGGCACCCTGACATTGCGAAGAACACATCAGTCAATTTAGAACCCGTCCTCATTTCCGCTTGGGCACCGTTCACGCGATCGAGAAACCAAGCGAATTGGAGCGAATCTTTGAAGAACAGTCAAACCTTCGTCGAGAGCGTTGGCTTGCTTTACATTCGACATCTCCACTGTCCATAGAAGCGCTCTGGGTTTCACGACTAGGCTGGTGACCAGACCTCTCTATGAGGCAAGCCGTCAATACTCAATAGACGTCGTCGGGATCGACGGCAGCCTCATACTTAGACGCGGCTGGTCACCAGACTATTTCACAACAACCAGATAGTGGATCTGATACTCGATCTGACCTAATGAATGCCCAGGGGATAGGCTTCGAATAGAACAAGGAAACGATTACTTATGGTATGTGTGTGCCACGGAATTCCGTCCGTGAGTCCGAGCACACAGCAGCATCAGTGACCCAGACTTCACGACCATAGCAGCGACGGAAATCTACATTTGTTGAATGAAGCGGGGGGAGTAGGGAGGAAACTGTGCCGACCCACCAACACGTTGGGTATTACCAAACCCACTAATAAATGGAAGATGGGATCCAACTCTCGAACTGTTCTACTCGTCGTGCGAACAGATACCATCTATGAACTACTTTGAAACTGCTTATCTTTGCAAAATTGGACGTAACTTATTGTCCCACTTGAACGTCCGGTCGTATCAGGTAAAATCAAATGGGGAGCATTGGGGACGAACGTCAGAAATCTCCCGTCCCAAAAATGTGATTGGCTTCCGTGCGATTCCAGAACCGAAATAGTACTTGGTTGTGTCCGCAGAAATTTTTGGCACAAGTCGGAGTCGAGGGGACTTTTTCCTTGAGACTTTCTTGCCACTTGCGTTTGAGTCGCCGGATTTATCTCCTGAACTAAACGGACATCCCACGTACGTGAGCACAGCGTCGCGATCTCCTATCTGTAGCTTGATCAAAATGCAATAACAAGGTAACTTACTACCCAAGAAGTATCGAAACGATGTTCCGAATTAGGAATAAAACATTACGGCGCCAAGTACTCCATTCAAGATTGATGGGTATTTTCACGGAGAGGAACCGAGGTACGGGGGTAAGCTGGCAAGGGTATACGTAGTTTGTCTGACTCCTCCTATGGACGATCTGGAAATACCGTCTCGCAATCGCCTTCCACAACTAAGAAGACACACAACGCAACGTGATCATACTCGACACGAGTTATCAGGAACAATAGACAAATACCGCCTAGGATGATGGACTAGGTATGGCCGGAACCCCTCTAGCAACAAATCCAATTCGGCGTGTCCAGTGGAAAGTAGTGCGAACAACCCGTTCGAATAAGTCCTCGTCGACGTCCACAACGCGTGAGCGTAGCTTGCGCCGGCTGAGCCCATGCCGGATGTCATCAAATCGGGCGACCACCTCATCCATTTTTGGGCGCTTGTCTGGGTCTGCCTGGATCATACTGGCAATTAAGGGTTTCATGAACTCAAAGCCTCGTTTTTCCTGTGGATTCCAGATCAGCGACCGCAGAGTTTGACCACCATATGGTAAAGCAAGTAACTGACCAGGATAAAGTCCATCTTGATAGCATTACCAATATAGAAAATGTCAGTAGCGAACGGATCGCGAGGCTCGTTGGAGTTCTGGAATTCGGGAACCTGTTTGTCACCGCCCCAGATTGGTATTTCCCTAGGATTAGTATCTGAAGGATCGTATCGCCGAGAAATCCCGAAATCGATGAAATAGTATTTCGGGGGTCGTTGAGTACGCGTGAAGTGCTTGGCATCACCAGCAAAATCCTTGCTTAGATTGATGGCCACGGGATGAAATGACTCAGGATAGAGATAAGTAGGATCTAGCATGATGTTTCGATTCATGCAATCCCTGGCGAAAAATCAATGCAAGAGAAAAATACTGGCTACTCAACGCACCGATGGGCAACTCGGTGCCTATGCATGAAATGAAGCCCCTGAAAGAATTTCAAGGCAAGGTCGTCCCTAGCAAAAATTCACATTACCTCAAATAGCTGGCGAAAGCACTCCATCACTTCTCCGATAGTATCGAAACGAGGATCATTGTAAGGCCGAAGTAGGGGCATAACCATGATCATCGTGCCCTCTTCGGCGTCCAGTGTGAAGACCTCGTAGACAGGGACGCAATGGTTTACAGGCTGCGAGGCGAGAGCAGGTGAGGAAAAATACAAGGCGATATCTGCTTCATATGGATTGTCTGCTTGTTCTATATGCTTTAAGGTGACCACTTTCCCATCCGAGATTCGAGTCGCATCCATGACTTGGCCAAACTAGGACGACATGTAGACAGATACCAACGGTAGGAGGAAAAACCTGCGTACCTTTAATCTTTTGCCGTCTTCACTGTTTGACCAGTCCCTGTTCGATGTTTTCCAAGAAGGGACCCACTGGGGGGAATAGCGAGGACGTAGCAGATATCCATGGTTGTTCAGTTGCTTGTAGCGATCACGCCACCAAACCTCCCTAGGATCTAGTTCTTCTGGCGGGATGCGGTCAGCTGTTCCCCACATTTCAAGCATTTTCAGGGAAATCTGGGCGCCCACCTCCACTGTCCGCGACATCGTTGATACCACTGAAAATGCGCGAACAGTAGTGTACACCAGAGTGCCAGTCGCTGTGCCATAGTAGGCATGCAAACCTCATGCTAAAATACACACAAACACGCACCCACAACGGTCCACGGTGTCGTCAGTAAGTTAATTGATCGTCGCGGAACTTGAATCGGAGGCATGCGCTGGGTAGATACGGCGAAATATCTGACATGCTTCAGCGCAAATCCAAATAACTTGTAGAATATCACAGACGAGTCAAAGTATCTCAAGTTCTACCTCTCTCTCGTTCTTCACTCATTTTCAGCGGGGAGCTCGGTTTGGACCATTTGTTCCTTAGTTGACGGCGCTTGTCTGCTCACCTAGCATATTAGATATTTATCCGTCTACAGACTCTGGAATCGCGTAACCTCGAAAAGTACCCACCAAAGTATTCCTGGGAGGGCATTCGAAGATGGAAATTATTCATGGAATTCCAATTTATCCTGTAGTCTCAATTCCCCTTATAATCCCCACACGAAACTGTTTCCACCCCAGTATTCCCCACCGCGCCAGAACACCTTCAATCGATGGCTTCCACGGACCCCGCCGCTGCGATCATCCCAATCGACCTTGGCGCTGCTTCCGCGTATGACCAGCGTATTTTTCCCCTTGCGTATTATGAACCCGGCAACAATCTCACCAAGGGCAGCATTCTAATCAAAGCAACACTGGAGGAAATGGAGAAGATCAAGGAACTAGGCATCGATCTCAATAAGAACGATAACTTCATTTTTAATACGAGGCTCGATCTTGAAGAGTTAGTGCTCATCTACGGCATACACACGTCCGCTCATGTTCTAGTAGTCTGAAAGCAAAAAGGGAAAGCTTACAGGATAATCGCAAAACTCTCAACCCGTTCAAAGCATTTCTAAACTACCGAGCAGCCCGGCTATTTCATGCGGCATCGAAAGCTCTCTTAATTCAGACCCGGGTTAGGTCACTCAACTACTGGTATGCAACGTCTACTGAAATACACCACCCGTTTAGCGAACGTCTGAGAAGATCCGCAGAGACGAAGTGGAAGAGCGTGTGAAGCGTATGGAGCGTATGGAGTGTGTGCGAGTGGTTCCACCTACACGGATACGACTGATGAATGGTAAGCTCTGAACTGGTTACCTGATTACAGTTTCAATATTCACACTTCGTCATACCTCAGGCGAAATACCACCCGGCGCAACGATTGACGGGGTCATTGTTGAGCTGCCCAACGGGTGGAACGTTGACGCTGAACAAACGATCAATGATGCAACGGAGACGATAGCTACGAGTGACCCATTCCAAGACAACTCCCTCATTCCACAACTGGGTGATGGTGAGGAAGTTGGGGTAATCAGGCGTGATAATGACTGACAGGATCCAAACAGATGAGCATGCAATCTCTCTCGCCAATACTGAAAGTATACTCACCCAAGATATGCATGATTCGGATGCTGATGAAGGCAACGGGACTTCTGCTGCCTCCACCGATCTACGGCGGTCCCATCCGATGAGTCCCCAACCCATCAATCACATCCATATCTACCATAACTCCATAGTGGCAACAAAATCTAACGTTACCGCACCCGTAGTTAATAGTGGCTCGCATAACAGCGGAGGTCAGTTTCGATCTCTTTCAAAAAGTGTGATATTGACACCTCCGTAGCGTCAGTTACTCAACAGTTTTCACCATAATGACATTTGCATTCTCCTACCACAATCTGTGTGACACCTTGTAGTCGTAGTGAATACATGATTCATGCTATCGCGTTTTCCACCTGCACGCCAGTTGCGTCAAAGCATTTACATCGTACGAGCAATTGTAGCCCGAATGCCTCTTGGACCAAACTTGGAAGGCATTGTATAACGACCCGGACTCTCAGAAAGGCACCCGCCGCTGTTCCGTAAAAAGATTTCCGAAGTCGTCATGCTGCCGCAGGGCACTAGGGTGAAAAGTACAAAGTACATAATACAAATCTTGCTCTGTTTAGCTGCCGACTCGGAGGCTGTGGCAGGCTAACCCGGTATGTCTGGACTTATCTTTGTAACGACTACAGAGATCAGACTGTCGACATGGTGCTTGCATGTAAACTTCGCCGATTAAAGATATTTATGTACAACGCCATGCTTCGTATCCTAGAGGACGTGCCCACACGATGTCTGATAAGTTGGCCTGGAGACCAGACTAGTCTGATTCGACGTGGCCACAATGTGTGGGAGATTCGAATTTCTTATTGGCGTGCATAACTGCCTGTGCCATGTCGGATATCAATATATCAATGCTCGTAGCGATGTCAGATTGAATTATTCGGAACTGCAAATGCGATGCGCCACGTCCAGTGTGCAACGACGAGCGAGCTGTTCAAATGTATCATATATTCTCGTCACACGATCCGTGAGCGTACTTTCCAGCTACCCAAGCTGTGTCGTATCGGATCGCTTCGTAGGATCGGCCTGGACCACGTCTCATACTAAAGGTTCCCGTTTCGTCTGTATTAATACACTCTCGATGAGTCGGTGAATTCTCAATCGGAAAGATTAATCCAACAAACCTGTATGAAGTCCTTGAGCGCATTTCCAAGGTAAAAAAAGCGTCCGTCGGAAATTAATTTCAAGTCTCAAAGGTTTGAAAATCTGAGCCTTCCTACAACGTCTCCTTCCTTAATCGGAATTTCCATGGGGTTCATTTCAGAAGATCTGATAGATCGTATCTCTGGGAGAGCCCAACTTCGATGAAATAGTACTTTGAAGGACCTTGAGTGCGTGTGGAATGGTTCACCAGAGCACTATAGTCTCTTTTGAAGATGGTCTTCATGAGGTCAAAGGCGCATGGATGGGATACCTCGAATAATTGACGGAAACGGTTACCGCCTCATCAAAACTGCCGAAGTAAGTACGAATCACAGAGAACATATGTTGAAACTCCGAGAAGCGGTATGGTGCGTCCTAACCTCTTCATAATGTGTCCCCAATGGTCCCGTTTCTATCGATGACCCGGAGGAATAAGTATATGAAGTAAGATACTCTTGAAATTTACTGACCAAAAGGAATCAGGTCCTGACTACATGATTGACCCATATTGTTTCCGTGGTGAACGATTTGCGAAGCTTGTCGGAGTTGCGAAACTCAGCGACCTAGTCGTTACTTCTCCGGGATTGGCATTTGAACGATCTTCTCAACGAGGAAGCTCAAAACCGACGAAATAGGATGTCCTTGTTCGAGTTGATCTTCATGGTGTGGAACGACTCTTGGGGATGGCCGGTGCAGAGGTATGTGGTTTCAGTTCAACGAATCCGTGTAAAGGCATTGATCCATGAGCCACACCGATCGGTTACATGATGCTTATGTATGAATTCGAACCACGGAAGGGTTGTAGTCGTGCAGATTCAAGACCGTGAACTTTCACGACTTCGAATTTGTGTAACCACAAAGGCAGGCCACCCCTTCTCCAATGATTGGAGGCAAGACCTAGTTGAAGACACCGTGGATAGCGGTAATCAGTCGCACGTTGTCAAGGGACTGATTGGGAAGGACATACAATCCGATGTCTATGTCGTGAGGGGACCATTCGTTCAATCTACATCAAAGCAACCACATGGACCTTGCGTATCCGAGTTGCGTTATAGATTGAGGGCTGAAAAACTAATCAGTCGAAGGCACGGATTAGAAGAACTCCATGCTTCTCACTTCTTCTGTAGGATAACACTCGATCTTCTCGGTTCCCGTCTGGAAATTCCAATGAGGGGAGGTCGGATGAATACCGAGTAGAAAGATGCGATATTTCTATTTCCTTACCTCACACCACTCTGGGATGGTCCGGTTAGTTGTCACCCAGGTACGTGACGCTTTACAAACCAAGGAGGCCTCCACTCTGACACCGCCTTCTAACGTTCGGACCAATACTAGGGCATAAAATGGGACGGATGCACTTCAAGGTACCCACAAACTTGCGAGGAACGCCACGGCCAATTCAGAGCCTCGTCTTCCCATCCGCCTGGGTACTATTGACCCAAGTAATCATGACAGCGACCTTAATGAGTGCCTTGACCCTGAAAATCAAGTCGATGCAAGACGACTGGAACGTATCATTGGAAGTTGGTCGATCCATCGTCGAGAGCGTGGGTTCGCTGCATATTCTGTATCCGTTGTATTCGTAAAATTGAACTTTCACCACGTCCGCCAAATAGCGAACGTGGTATTCGAGGGGACCTAATGAATGGCAGAGAATTAGTCGTCGAACAGGGCGAAGAGACGACTACTCACGGTTGGTGCGACTTGTCGAATTGAGAGGGCGGGACCGGCGCACCAACCACCCAGGGTTCATATTACACGACAACGTTGGATGGTATCATGGTGCCCCAGGCCAGCCACATTTTGTCGAAGCGAAGTAGGGGAAAGTGTGGACGGAACCTGAACTAGAGTTGTAGACGAGTCACAGCAGGTAGCCTGAACATTTGGGTATTGCAAGCAGCCTCGCTCCTGAGAAGGGGCTAACCATCCGCTGATCAATTGAGAACGGCTGAAGTTGGTTATGCAAGGAACGGTATAGCGGTGAATTTTATGTAGCAATATGGATTCCAGAGGTGAGAAAGACAAGGGGAAGATCGATTCCCGAATTATTCCTCTCGCCGTGTGAATGCTTCGGTGGGACGTGTCAACTTATGTACTGTATAACCTCACATTAACCGCACGAATTTTCCTTCCCACCCAAGCAGCTTTGGTTCTGGACGCAATATCATGCAATGTAAGGTAGAATTACAAGAGAGCCTTAGAGAGATTTCGCTGGGACGGAGGCTAGGATCATCTAGGTTGGGTTGGCGGGCTGTTCACAGACGAACGATGGTCCGTAACGTCTATGCCGGCAAGGCCAACGTGGGACTCAGGCTAAACTCTCGTGACGGTGTTGATACCTCGAGTAGCGCCCTCGCAGCTAAGGTTCGATTCAGCAACAACATAAAATCATCAATCAGCGGATGATAGGATGGAGCATTATTACCTTACTCGACGTTCGTCCATCTAGACTGTTTGAAGGGGTTGGATCGGCGAAAATATTTCCGGGTGATGGCAGGGTGTCATTTTTTGGGCAGCGGTGAACACTTCCTGCATTCTCCCCTGGAAGTGGAGGTGGTAATGGCACTGCAAGACCCGAAATCCGTTCGCCAATTCACCTACAATTGCCCCACTGGCAAGGGTTCGCTGAGGGAGTGATAGCAGAGCTCTCTTCGATGTCTCCGAAAGGGTTGTCATCCTTCTTCATGAGCTCCGATTATCCCAAGGATTTATTAGAGAAGGCACCGTTCTCGACTCGGAAGTCCAGAGCTCCTGAGCATTGTCCTTAAGGAATGATCGTTTGGGCAGTTTGATTGCTACGAGCTTGAAGGGCTTGAATATTAATTAACACTTCTCAAGTAATTCAAGCTAATGGAGCAAGCGTTACTACTATTCGGAATGAACATCGCCAATTTACTCACTTGTCATACTAGGCCGTCGTCGCGAGGATTGCGATGGTATACGTTTCCAGTGCTAACGACCTCAACGACAGGTGGTGGCGCGACCCAAGAGTATCTTTGACCGACAAAAATTTACTTGCAAGTGCCATGTCGATGGTCTGGTGACCGTGGTGGCTACAAGGATAAGTCCAGACATACCGGGTTAGCCTGCCACAACCTGAGCTTGGCAGCTAAACAGAGCAGGTTTCATTGTATTATGCAGTTTCAAGTTGTACTTTTCACCCTAGTCCTGCGGCAGCACATATGACGACTTCGGAAATCTTTCTATGGAACAGTGGGTGCCCGTCTGATCAGAGTCCGGGTCGTTGTACAATATATGCCATCCAAGTTTGGTCCAAGAGGCACTCAGGCTATTGCTCGTACGATGTAAATGCTTTGACGCAACTGGCGTGCAACTGGTAAACGCGATAGCATGAATCATACATTTACTACAACTACAAGGTGTTACACAGATTAGTGGGAGTCACTGGGAGAATGCAAATGACATTATGGTGAAAACTACTGAGTAACCGACGCTACAGCGGAGGTGTCAATATCACACTTTTCGAAAGAGATCGAAACTAACCTTCTCTGGTATGCGAGCCACGACTAATTGCGGGTCCAGTAAGGTTAGAATTTGTTGCCTCTATAGAGTTCTGGCAGATATAGAAGTGATTGCTAGGTTGGGAACTTGTCGGATGGGACCGCTGTAGATCGGTGGAGGCAGCAAAAGTCCCGTCGCCTGCATCAGCATGATCTGAATTATGCACATCTCTACACTCTTGACTCGTCTGCGACAGACTAACGCAGGAGAAAATCGGACATGAAGACCATTCGAAGACTCTGAATCTATTCAAAGAGTTTGCAAACTTCCAAGCCCGAATCATATCCAAAACAATCCCTGGGGTGTCGTGCCCGTGAGCGGTGGATTCTACGGATTGAAACACAAGTGACAGAAGACGAAGATACCTCTCAAGCATAAACCATATGAAGCCATGCATATAGTGAACGATATGGTAGGATCCTAGATATCATGACGGCGGTTTAGGTATTGCCGGAACGCCTTTCGCAACAAACCAAATTCGACGCCTCCAGTGGGAAGTAGCGTGGATGAACTTCTCAATAACATCCTCTTCACAATCCACCACTCGAGAGCGTAGTTTCCAACGACTTAGACTGCGGCAAATACTGTCGAATCGGACGACAACTTCATCCATCGTAGGTCGTTTGGAAGGATCTGACTGAATCATATCAGCCACCAGAGGTCTCATGAAATCAAATCCCTTCTTCGTCTGTTCATTGTTGAGCGTTGAATTGATAATAACAGGTCATAGGTATAACAAACCTGGATGAAATCCTTCATAATGGCATTCCCGATGTAGAAGACATCTGTGGGAAACGGATTACAGGGTTCGTTTGAATTCTGAAATTCTGGCACCTCCTTGTCACCACCCCAAATAGGTAGTTCCTTGGGGTCAGGCTCGGATGGACTATACTTGCGAGAGATCCCAAAGTCAATGATATGGTATTTGGGGGGCCGTTGGGTACGCGTGAAATATGTTGCGGGGCCACCATAATTCCTCTTCATGTGAATTTCCATCGGGTGGAAGGATTCCGGATACATTGAACTTGGATTCAGCATCAAATTCCTATTCATACAGTCACTAATATGGAGATCAGCAAGGGTCAGACAGCTCTTCATTTCGGCGCACCGATGAGCAACGTGGTATTTGTGCATGAAGCGCAACCCCTATGATTGGTGGTCAGGCCACGTAGACTGAACGACAGTTTTCCCCGCCCCCACCTCAAATAGCTGCCGAAAGCATTCCACTGCTTCCCCAAACGTGTCAAATGGTGGATCAGCATAAGGGCGGAGTAGTGGCATGACAATAATGACGGTTTCATCATCATCGAATGAAAGGATCTCGTAGAAAGGGATGCAATGATTCTCTGGATGAGAAGCAAAGCTCTCTGAAAAGTACAATCCAATGTCAACCTCGTAAGGGTGTACCGATTTCTTAATCCGTTTCAAGGTGACGTATGTACCGTCTGAGAGACGTGTGGCATCGATAATGTGTCCTACCTTGGTAACGAATGAATGAGAAACAACGACAGATCATCAAAAAACCGAGTATACCTCGAGATTTCGCGAGTCTTCATGCTCAAACCAAGTGTTGCCAGTGGTCTTCCATGATGGAACCCAATCAGGAGCATAACGTGCGCGGAGAAGATAACCTCGATCCTTCAACCACTCGAAGTGGTTGGACCACCAGATCTCTCTGTCGTCCCGCGTTTCGGGAGGAAGTCGCTGAGTTGTTCCGAAGGCAGTAAGTTCCTTCTGGATCCGTTGCGCCTTCTGCCTTTCTGTTTCTTCCCGTGCTGGTGTCCGTCTTCCGCTCGTCATGGATGCTGAATGCACTCAAGTTCAACATAAAGTCGCATGCTGGTCGTTTGCTAAATAGAGTAAGCTCTGTTCTCGTGGATAAACATGGATAAATATGCGCCCACACTGTTATCGCCGACTTCGCGGGGATTCAAAACCAGAGGCGAACTACTTCCAAGTTCCGTCTGCCCAGCGCACATGTTCAAACGTTCAAACATTAGCTAGAACTGACTTGTAGTCTGTGCCCGACAGGATTCATCCTCGTGGTCAGCAATGCTTGATCAACCTTTGGCTGACATGTCTTACGAAGGGCCAGCCATTTGTTGCTAATAAACCTGCATGTGCACACCGCTTTTGGCTGATAACGGGCCGCTCCTGTTTGCCTGCTAGGAGTGGCATATAACTCTGGTAAAATTGGTTTCCACGATCAAACCTCCCCTCTCCCGTCCCCACCTCAGGTCCGTGGGCTATGGACTCTCCATTTTACCAGACTGTCGTCGTCCCCGTCCGCCTTGGTGAAGCTTCCAATTTCAATCGAGCGATCTTCCCATTGTCGTCGTATCGAAAAAGGGACAGTCTTGGCCGCGGTGATCTCTATCTAGATGCGACTCTGGATGAAATGCTCAAGATCATTAACATCGGTAACAATCCTCAACAATGGCAAGAGCTCATCGCCACTACGAAGGCCAGATATGATCAGTAAGTCGTCGAGAGACGTTTTATATCAACAACTCACTTCTCATGTATATTAGACTAATGCTGCAGAAAGCGGAACTTGAACAGCGTCCCAAATCCAAGAACCCTCTCAAATTTCTTACGAACTATCGTGCTGCTCGAATGTTTCTTGCTGCGAGCAAATCTCTCTACCTTGCAACGAGGGTAACAATACTCATTATCGATGATAATACTTGCGATGAAATATTTTCTCACAGAGCCGATCCGAAGAGGTGTTGAGATCAGTAGGGAGAAATTTATTATCACTCCCAGGAGAAGACGTACAACCAGCGGGCGGTACGTTCGCCATGTCACAATGCTTGTGCAGTCTCGAATATTCTCTGTCTGCCAGATGATCTACCCCCTGACGCAAGTTTAGGCGGGATAGCAGTCAGGCTTGACCGCCCTTTGGATGACACTACAAGGCAACAGATACTAGACGCAGCCAACACTATAGCCTCTTACTCCGGCCAACTCGAAGGTAATCAATCAATTTCTGGTGAGGATCTTGAGAGAAGTCTTGCAGTGACGACTTATAGCCTATGTCATCCTATGTCATCTAGATGCGAGCAGCTTTCTCAGCGACGAATATGTTCTGGCCTCAGAATCACTGACATCCCTCGTTAGCAGTGCTGCAGAAGCGATACCCGATGTTACCACCCCTCCCATACCATCATCACCAACGACTGTCCAGAATACCTATATTTTTTATGGCTCCATTTACTCGCCGCATTCGCATGTCTCCGGACCGACAGTCCACGCTGGCGGGACTGGAAATAGCAATAGCGGTTGTTAGTCTAACCTCTACCTCGCTTCGTTACACCACTGACACGCATACTCAGCTGTTGTTCATACCATCACACCCCCAAGCACTACTTGAACGTCCAAGTACCCCTGAGGTGTGTCACAAACCTACATGTAAGCCACATATTCGGAATTTCTAGCAAGCCAAACCTTCATCCGAACAGCTATTATGGTCAGCTGGGGAATCGTGACCACCAAGAATCCCACTCAGGTACCATATATTATAATATATTATAGGGCTGGATCCTCAAGAGGTCGATTGTCAATGACCCAGTTCTAGGACAACCCACTACCCCGGAATGCATAGACAAGTTGGCAGGAAAACTATGATGGTACTCGTTGTGTATGATATCTGTCGTTGGAGCGAATGGTTCGTGAGCAGCACAGTAATGCATCTAATAACAAAAACAGTCCGTGGCTTCCAGTGACTGTAACTCCGAGCGACTCGAGGTTCCCGTCAACATCCAGGGCTCGAGAGCATTCACGCACACGAACGTAATTTACAGTCTAAGTGTGCGGCGCGGCGTATGTCGTCACATTGGGTAACCTTTCTATCAACAAGTTTGGGTGGCTAGAACCGCGTGGATCGTACTTGTCGCCACCATTGGCTTCATGAATTCCAAGCCCTCTTTTCTCTGGGTGGCATCGGGGACAGAAAAGACTCTGGAATCTTAATCGGGAATGGTGGAGGCAGTGAGCAAGCACGAAATTTACGGCGCACACCAGATATCGACAAGACCTTTGATTGGTGGATCGTTTCCTTGGGTCGCCTTGGCTATTTCTGGTCGATAAGGTTATTGTATTCACCCCTGTCTCGAATTTGGAAATTGCGCACGTACTACCTGCTCCCAATTTCCGTCCATAACTGATCCCTTCGCGTAATACCTGGTCTGATGTGGTGGTGAGTGAGATGATGACTCAGGCTTGGAGTACGTATTGGCGTTGCCAGCTCTAACCAGGCTAGTAGCTGAGAGTCGATGCATTTCCGTGTGCTTTACGATCAGAAACGGTTACCTGGGGGTCTGAATCCCAGACGGTGATCAGTACTAAAAAGTTCGAGTTACCATGTGAACGAACTAGTACTACATAGATAGAAGAGAGCGGCGGTGTAACTAATACATAACTTACCAACCAGCGGCTCCTCGCTGGCAAACCTTCACCTCTCGAACGGACGTGGATAAATAAAGACCCCACTGTCAAGTGCCGCGGGGTTTGACGGGTTAATCAGCGAGTCCCAGCTGGCAAGAACGTTGCTAACTTATATCTGTCAGTATGGTAAACTTCCGTGGAACCGGTATTGTTTTTGTTAGTCCCTTCTTGAGCTTGGTTACATGGTTGTCGACTAATCATGTGCATGAGGGCTCTCCCAAGAGTATCTTCGGTGAGCGAGAGAGCAGTTACTGAAAATCCGAGAAGCAGTAATATGTACTAGTGAGGTATGTATGATTGACTCTTCGTAATGTACCCCCATGTACTGATAAAAAAAACTCTTACAGCCTCATGGAGCCATGGTTTCCAAACAAAAAAAAATGTTTCTCCTACTTGGTTGCACCCATGGGAAGGTCTCCCACAATATACCCTTTTTACCTGCAGAGTCTGTAATCGATACCTCCTCCCAATATCTATCCTGTTCACGGACGTACCATGGCACACCGTCGGCCTGTCGTCATTCCAGTAAACCTCGGCTCTGCTGACAGGCTTGACTGTTCAATATTTCCGCTGTCCTTGACTCCTTGAGCGGTTCAGCAGCCCTCGCACCGAGTCGCACTAGGGAAGCCTTTCTCGATGCTGCCGTTGACGAGTTGCTCAGTATAACTTCGGTGTATACGAGCCTCGGTGAGTGGCAAGGAACTCTGCCAAGAGCCGGCCCAAGACGACGCATTTCAGATATGTACGCCGAGTTCGTGGACCATTTTCTTTGCGTCGACACTCTTGACTCGTCTGCGACAAACTGACGCAGGTGAAAACCGGACTTGAAACCTCTGAATGCATTCAAAGACTTTTGCAAAGTTTTATAGTAAGCTCGGAGCAGATTCTACAACGCAGCCAAGTTGCTGTACATCGAGACGAAAGTCCCCCCACACACCGGTTATCGACTTTGTTATTGGTGAAGACTACATCAGAACTGACGGTGCAATCGTTGGGCCGTACATCAGTGTCGATCCCTCGCAAAAAGGCGCACTCTGTCAGCAGTACGTTTCCACAGCTCAGTTCTCATCGTAGCCAATTTCTTACTATTTTTGTTCCAGAAAATGTGTCAGCGTGACCCACTATAACTATAATTTCCTCGGAGGTTGCTTCAGATGAGACAATCGACTTGGAGATGATAGTAGCGGACGCGTTTCATATATTCACCGCAAATGCCGATGCACTGGCGGTTAAGCAGTTAGTGGATCGGCCGAACACACGGGCGTCCTTCTTGCTCTTAGGTTGCATTTTCCCCTACATGGCCACGGTACCGCAGTGATGGGTGGTGCTCTTGACCTTGTGACGTCGCAAGCTTCCTAAGCATTCAACTGGAAGTGATCCATCGGGTCACAGCACCGCATCCCAGACATCCCCGCCGACGACTTCATGTCCCCCTACGTCATAAAGCTCATCATCAAGGACACTATCAGCGCCCCAAATGTCATCTTCCATTGGAAACGTCGAGTCAAGATCGTTCTCACAACAGTGGTCGTGGGGCATTCATTGTTCCTTTAATGGATTCATCACTGACGTGGCTCTCCAGCTGTAGGAATCTCTACCGCCACCACCTGAGTCTTCATGACATGAAACAGGAGACGATTTGTATTGGACTCTGCGTTAATCGAGGACAACACTCCGATATGTCAGGTGTGATTGTTTGACGTAGACAGGCTCAGCTAATCTTCGCTGTCAAGCAGTCATATTGTATTATCATAGTGCGGCGCCGCACGACATTCGACTCAACCCCCTGTCCAGCGTCGCGTGTGCAGTGGCACCCGTCAGACCAGATACAGCAGGGTCAAAGGACCCGGATCTATTTGAGGTATATAATAGGGTACGACAAACTCTATTATTTCTTCCTGACAGATCACCAGTGATGTATACGTGCAAATCAAATATGGCATCCGTGTGGTTCCCAGCACTGAACGGTATATCTAGAAGGGGAACGGAAGCATCCCAGCGATTAATCATGAGTAAAGAACCCGGCTTGCCAGCTCAAACCCAAGGAACGTAGCTCCATTTGCAAACGGTGAACTACACCCCCAATATCAGCCAATTGACGCTATAGTGCGGAGATATCACTGACCGGATAAGGGTGGGACCAAGTCCGCGCGTAAAGGCAGCGATACCTTCTGTCCGCCAAACTTTCCGTACGCAATCCCTGGCAGAGGCATACTTCTGACCGGTTGAGGGAGTGAAACCATCAGTCTGCATTCGAGACTTAATCATGTCTATTGGGTATATTACCGCCCACAGCTACAAACAAACCAATGAGTTCAAATATGTGATCCATTGACAAGCGGCGTACCGCATATCCAGCAGTTGCGCCGTAGAGAACGGCATTGAGAGGGTTTATCTGATCACGACGGATGCCCTTTTGCGACATTTCGCGTTGAACTAGTTTCTCATACACCATGAAATAGATTCCATATCCGGCAGCCTCACGGAGGAAGGTTACACATTGGCCCTTGAAGATGCCAGGAATCCCATGTTCTGAGTATATCTTCTTGATGGCATCAAAGGGACCGTTATACATTGGATTCGTATTAGATTGGGTTTGTAGTCCTGCGAGATCCCGTGAGATGGTCAATCGACTTGTTCATAAATACTCACGGATCCTGATGTGCTCGACTGGACCGGAGACGAAACCATTCGCAAGACCAGCAGTAATGCCTGCTGTCAATAGCTGACCGGCTCCGAGTGTTTTGCCTCCTTCACCCCCCTTTCCGTTAGCCAGATTTTGTTCCGCAAATACTCTCTTCGCGTATTCTAATGCACCAAACTGTATGGACACACAAAGTCCGATACCTAATAAAGGTGTGAGCGTGCCCTGGAAGGGTGTCAGAGGTCGATTTTTTTTTCATTCGAGGCCGATCTGACCTTATAGAACGCCAACGGGCCCTCGTTCTTCAGAATCCCACCAGCACAATGCACCATGCCTTTGTAGGTCCCTTTGGGTGACGTTTGCATGCGCTGCAAGGATGTAAATATATAAAGCTCATGTATTCCATTAAATAAATGTTTGTGCACGAACCACTTTCACGATGTCAAAGGGTTGTCCGACAAGCACCTGTCTCGGCCGAGGAGATTTCAGCATCCGAGTCATCCGCGGAACATGTGCCCACTCGCCTGAGCGATTCCACCGGCAGTTCCAGCAGCCAGATCCTTGATGGTATTGCTTGCCATGTCGTTCTGGTATTCTGAGACCTAGAGGGACCAGTGAGAGCGTGAGGGTCAAGTCGTGAAAGTCTAGTCCGTAACGCGACGCGGTCTAACATGCTTGTCGTTGTATAATCGCGGACATTGAAAATCGCTTTTCTCTGGTTACGTAATTGATTAAATTTCAGGAAGCACGTGACTGGGCATCTTTGCCAGTTTTGGAGTTTGTCATTCGTTCATTCAATTTCCAAGTAGCTTTGCACATATTTCCCTACCGGTAAGCTTCAAGGCTCCTGATCAGACGACTAACGAGCACAAATCATGGAATCTTTTTACTAACAGTTCTTGAGGCTGATGACGGAAGTGGTCGCAGATGAGGCTCTCGGGAACGACGTGGGTTCCCGTGTGACCGGAAGTGTGGGAACTACTGCAGAGGGCGACACGAATGTCGGGGATGAGGAGTGTGAGGTCGACGGCGAAGACGAAGAAGAGGACGAAGAAGAAGCAGAGGAGATAGCACGTCGCCTGAAGGAGCAACTTTGGGCGGATATCAGCAAGGCGCAGGCTGCGCAAGCCACACCTAGCGTGCAACCCCTTGCAGCCCGCATCGTAGCCCTTCCGGGTGAGCACGCTATCTCTGGTCCCATAGCCACGCTGTCAAAGAAGCAAGATGCAGCATTGCAAACTATGATGGGTATTCTTGCAATCACGGCCAAAGACACGCTTGCCCACGCTACGCTCGCGTCGACTGTCGTTCCGGGGACCAACAATGACAATGTGTTGGACGTCCTGAACCAGGTCGTTCGCGCCGGATCAATCTCAAAGGAGCTTGCCAAAACGTTGACGCCAATCCTAGTATCATTGGCCCGCTCCGACACGCTCTTCGCAACGATGCGTCATTCAAATGCCCCTGCGATGCAACTGGACAAGGGGAAACGCAAGCGCGACGAGAGCGAAGAGGAACAACAGAATGGCGCACGCGCTTTCAAACGACCGAATATCGTATATCATGGTTTCCAGCAGCAAATAACCGAAGCTGTCAAATTTGTCTCCAGCGCTCTCAGCGCCAACTCTGCGACCGCTGGCTCCCTTGATCCGTCCGTCATATCTTCCGTCCAACTACATCTCCATCAATTGTTCCTTTTTTCCATGACATCATCTGCCGGAGGCGGTCCGGAAATGAATGCACTCCAAGAGATTGGAGGGTTGATTCAAGTCCTCGGAGTCCTTAGCGGTATTCAGATTGGCCCTACAGCAACCCCAAACCAAGCTGTCCAGCAGCCTCCGGGATCCGCGCTACACCCCTCCCACCCCTGGATTCCGCATGGCACCCACCCCAATCCGTCCGTTCCGTTTAACGATATTGGCACAGCCGTCTACCCTTGTCTCGTGCCCGGTTGCCGCAAGATATTCGCAAGGCTTTACAGCCTACGAGCACACCAGCGTATTCACGCCGTACACCGCCCATTCCGTTGTGCGGTTTGTCCTGCGTCGTTTGCACGTAACCATGACCTCAAACGTCATGCAAAATTACACGAAAAGAAAGCTTGGCAGTGTGCAGGTTGCGACAAGATGTTTTCCCGTCGGGATGCAATCAAACGACATAAAAATAGCAGCGCAGTACGCGGCGGCAAGGGAGAAATCTGCGTCAATGCTGCAGTTAGGGAGGTGGTATTAGATAAGGAAGGAGATGAGGACGCGGTGCGAGAGGGTCGGCGCACGAGGATGTGGGCGGATATCGTTGCGGGCAGTGCGATATCTACAGCATATTACGGCCACGGAGACGACGGACATATGGAGGAAGGGGAGGTCAACAGTGATGTCATCAGGCAGACGCAGGCCGCCGTGCTCAGCCTCCATGCAACGTTGCAGAGACACGTGTCATCCGCGCTTGGTACCGATCATGCGGCACCTCCATTGCACCTCGACCCGACAGGCGGGCAAGCGACATTGGCGAGCGTTATTGCTCGTGCGCAGATGCAGAATTTGGCTCCTATTCAGGGTACGGACCCTGCCGGTGATAGCTGCGAAATGGTGTACCCTGCAGGGTCGTTATCCAACTTTGCTGACAAACCGCCTACCTCGTTTGATTCCTCTCGGTCCGTGGACAACGGTGCGCCTGACGGTGTCGTCTCCGCACCTCAGTTGTCTCTCTATGGTTTGTCGGAAGAGCAGACAAAGCTGCTCGAGCAAGCAATTGCCAACGCTGCATCAGCTGCGCAGGCACAAGCCGAAGCCGAAGCCGCCTTGGAGGAGGAAGACGAGGACGATGTGGACGTGGACGTGGAGCAGCATGAGTTTGACGAAATTAATGATACGCTCAGTTCAGTTATCACTCAAGTATCTGCAGTACCAGGACAGTGATCCTATCTATTTTTTTTGCGCTGTATCAACACCTAATAACATAAATACTGTATCATTTTGTCGCCTTTCTCAGTCAAGGCAGCTGGTCTATAGTACATGCCCAATTCGAATGTCACTTGGCTGCAAGCAGCCGTGTTGTACAGTGGTCTCGGTGGTGTCGCTTAAGGCCGAATGTCAATATTCACATGAATGAATACGAAACTAGTAGCAAAACAATCTGTGACCCATGAGAAGTTGGACGAGCGAACGCGAGGCAACCACGACTCACTTGGAAGATGTTACATGCAATAGATTAACGCTACATTTTGCTGCCAGAACCATGTCGTGGTCGTGGCGGTCTTGGAGCCGAATATTGTTCTCTCCGTTTTGCCTCTGCCTGCCGCCAGAACTCCTGGTTCTGTGGGGATTCGCGTTGCCATGCCTCTGCGATAGCTTGAGTGGGAGTGATAACGGAGTCGTGGAAACGTCCTCTGTTCCCGTCTGGTTTGGGGCGGGGCATGTCGGACGTCATCGCATGCTAGAAGGGTCAAGGAAACATACTCATGATCAGATATCCCGGAGGTAAAACACAAGAACCGATGTAACAAAAATGGGCGTACGGCAGCTCAAGGTTCATGCAGTGGGATAGGGCAGGGACCGAGGGACGCCTCTTTATACAAGGTTTGAACAACGATGCTAATCTTATTTTCCCTTTACATTTAAAACCCGTCGTCCCCGCGAGGGCAGGGGCATTTGCCATCAGTTATTTCTTTGAGGGGCGAGAGGCCCACCATTGTTTGCGTTCCTATTAAGGAAAGTTGAAAGATACGGGAGAAAAACCGGTCAGAATAAGTATCTGCCTTCTGCGCTGGAAATGAGGGGGGCCCCCTGCGACGGTTAGCCCCCTTGCATCCTTCGCGAATGGAATCCAGAAATGGGTAGGAGAACAAACGAATTGCCATAAGAGGAAGTTTCAAGGGCGGTCGGGGAACGTAACGGTTCATACGTTCCTTCGGTGACGCGTTTAAATTCCAGGTTCCAAGCGAAATAAGGGCCCTCCCCACCCAAGACAAGTCCCCATTGTCCACCCGTTTTTGAGATAGTGCAACGTCGTTATCAATCTCATGTCCGCAAGGCAGTGGAATTTTTTTTTTTTCATGAACGTCGTCGAAATCCCCGTGCGCACCGCCCTGCGCATGGGCGACCAGATGAAACCACGAGTGTGGCAACCGACGCTCGGGTGAACTTTTAGGGAGGCACAAGGGAGTTATGGCTTCCGTTGAATGCAGAATTCACAATGCCATACATCGCCAGGCCGAGGCCACGAGGCGAGTCGTATGGCACTTGAAGGTGAGCCATTTGCAGCTATGTCGAAGATCCGCTGGCCTCGAAATGTCCAAATAACTGAGGAAGGAGAACCCCAATGTCTCAGCCATTGTTCCCTCGTTATGGGAAGGACAATGTTCATCTACTAATCTGCCATGTCTCGGTTAAGGTACTCAGAAGGGGGACTTTTAGGACAGGCACTTCACCGCGTGAATCTGCATTTTTTTCGCACACAAGAGCACTTTCGATGACAGGACTCCACGAACTAGAATGCGGGTTTGGGTACGACATCCAAATTCTGAAGATCCGGTTACGGGAAAAAATTGGGTCAGTTCGGGAAGGTCCTGTCCAATGGGGGTAGAGAGAGCCTTGACCAAGTATATGCCGGAAGGAAGTTGAATTCGTAGATCCGTTTTGTCTTTGTACCGAGTGCGGGGTAAAGAACAAGTCCCAGTTGGGTTTGTTCTCTCTTCGAATCATTACCAGCCAGCGAAAAGTCTTGTAGGCGCATCGCCGCGTTCTCTGACTTTTTATCCTCACCATCATGATTATGGTTCACCACAGCCAAATATAAGTGGCCTGCTGACCACGACCCGTGAGTGCAGCGTGCATTTTAAGCACGCAGATATAATGCCCATGCACGCATGGCATTGCTGAGCAAGCACACAGTTCGGACTGGCAACCTCCCCAAGTTCTGGTCTATCCGCAGGATCTCGAACAAGATGGGCGAAAAGTGAGTCTCGGGGTAGATCTCAGTGATATGTTGGCGTCCCCACGTTGACGACAATGAAGCATTGTAAATTTCATGGGTGGATCCCCGCTAAACCGGCTCTCATGGTTACGACCCTCGTCATCGTTTCTGAACGCGGTCGTCGAATCCCCAACGACACGATGGATCTTGTTCAAAGGTGGTATGCCGTTGCTCGCCACGGACGCCAACACGGAGAAACGTACGTTGGCGCTGTTGACGTCCCGTGATGTCAAGCCCTTGCTCGGCCCCGGGCCGTATTTTGGTCAGGGACAGAATCCCGGAGAATCGAGCACGGAGGAGACGCCCGTCCTCGAGGCTGCTAGGCTCCACGGTCCACGCGTCGTCTTTCTGGGTCTGGAAGAGCGTAACCCAGCCACGGCTTCTGCACTTCCTTCTTCAGACTTCAAAGGGCCAGAGGCTGCTGTCGCCCACATCGATGGTACCCCATACTTTTCTGTCGATGTCGGCGATCTCGAAGAAGGCAAGGTGGATGAAGTTGTTCAGAGCTCTGAACCTGAAACGTCCGATGTCAAGTTGGCTTTCACCGACCCTAGGACAGCGATGGGCGCCTTGGATATGTTTGGCGCTGCTGTTTTTGCCAACGCCAGAAGCATGGTAGACTGGAATGATAGGAACAGGGTATGTTGTACATCTATTGCTTCCTGCTCATCATCTTGGCTCACGTCTGCGATGTAGTTCTGCCCCGCTTGTGGCTCTCCATCCTACTCTCACTGGGCAGGTTGGAAGCTCTCATGTAGCACCTTGCTGCCATGGGCCGATAACACGGGCAAGAAGCCCTGTCCATCAGCGTTGGTCCGATCACTAATATAATGCCAACTAACTCTGACTGAGCTGGAAAGGCGCGGATTGCATAACTTTTGCCATCCGAGAACGGACCCCGTCGTGATCATGCTGGTCGTGAACGAAACGAGAGACAAGGTCATGCTTGGCAGAAACGTATGTCGGACGTTCGTCTTCCTTACCCGAACGCCACGCTGAAAAACCCGTTCAAGAAACGGTTCCCACCCAAGTTCTACTCCGCCTTGGCTGGCTTCGTTGAACCTGGAGAATCGTACGAGGACGCAGTGCGACGCGAGATTTGGGAAGAAGCTGGGGTGAAAGTCTGGGATATCCAATACCACTCTGGGCAACCATGGGTAAGCCGTGAAGCCTTCGTACCCGGATCATATCTCTGTGTTCACGATCATCTTTCGATAGCCATTCCCTGCCAATCTCATGTTGGGTTTCTATGCCACGGCAGACTCTTCCAAACCGATCCGCACGGATCTAGACAATGAACTAGAAGGTGGTTACTTTTGATAGCGCACTGGCGTTTTCATCACTGATACCTAGTGTTGTTTTCCTTTTCTCAGACGCCCAGTGGTATACCCGCGAGGAAGTTCTGGCCTCCCTGGACGCAGCAACCAGCGCAACAAGTGACAAGATCGCATCGGCTTGGACAGAAGACAAACCCAAGGCTCCATCGGGGACCGATACCGTCGTCAAGGTAGAATCGGTCTTCAAGATGCCCCCTACTACTGCAATTGCTGGTGTATTGATCAAACACTGGGCAGAAGGCAAGATGGAAGCAGGAAATTCCATGAGAGGATTTCTGTAGATAGCAACCAATTCGGAGCATAGATCTAAACAATATGGGTTGTCGGATTCCGTTTGTCATGAAGCTTCGAATTCAGCGTGCGTTATCAACGAATAGGTGATACGTTGAGAGCTCGGTGTTGGCGTTATCTGAATCTTCAAGAGTATGTTTGCGAATTCCGCACATAGGAGGCTGGCAAACATATCGACAATGCTTCCAAGAGAAGCGAATGGCCACGACAGTTTGTTAGGTTGGAACTGCGTTACATACACCCACCAGATACTTAGCTAGGACATGGAAGTGGTTTAGTGTTACATTGATGCACGTTCATGAGCCATGGTGCGAAGCACACCATCACCATCTCGCCACAAACATTCTCCTTGCCAGAGTACATAGTCTGCCATCGCGTTGTTCGTGATGTAGTTTACGCAATCCTGGTCGGTTGCTCCGGGTTGAATCCAGATGGCAGGGATGCCTTGGGCTTTGGCTTGTTCCAACAACTTGATTGTAATCTTTACACGACGCATCGTGAGAAGACCATGATTGATATCGATTACGACGAACCTTGGCAGGCGTTACAATGCTGAGTGCAGTCTCATTGGGCGAAGATAGTTCGTCAACTGACTTGACCGTCTTGCGCCCCTCTAACTCGCCATTTGTCTGCGAAAACGGAATGAGCAACGAACCTAGACCGTCATTCATCTGACTGACTGGATGCACGGGGGTCACGTCCTTGTCTCTCGCAATATACCACTGAAGGATCTGGAAAAGGGGCTCATGCATCAAGATAACTTCCGCGAGTGTTGCCAAGTTACCTTTGTCCCCCACTTGGATTGGTCTGTCGAGGCACCCACGACGGCATACTTCTTGTGTGTCAAGAAGAATTTCTGCTTCTCGGTCGAGGTTGTTGCCATGCTCGATGTCGATAGGCGGCGGAGATTGTCAATGACGGTTGTGCGGATGACGGAAGGCCGTGTCATCAGCTTGGTCAAAACGCACTAAAATTGGTTGAGAGTCTTCTTTCAAACTACCGTCGCTCTTGTGAGCAGCATTGGGCTCTCATGAAGATTCTTACATGGGTCGTCCTGTTGAACTTGCCGTGTTTGGCGTAGCAGTTACCGTTGACAACGACTGGGTCACGTGCATCAGCGCACGGACCAATGCAAAAATGTATATAGTCCGCGTTTTGAAATTTTGAAACCTCAGAACATACTCAGCTAGGATCTATTTTATAGAAACTAACTCGAGTCTCGCATGTTTATTCATGCCACATCCTTCAAATCCGTTCGATGACATCCGCGCTCGCTCGTTTGACAGAGA
>JBBPRH010000097.1:0-64317 GCA_038092915.1 Boletus pseudopeckii
TCATCAGACAGAGTGGCGCCATATTCAGTTGTCCTACGACTAACCGCGCAGTTAGCTACTGTTGCACGATTGTAGGAGGAAGGAAGCCGGCATACCTGACACCAGCGACGTCCAGTACCTCCAATCTGTCAACATCCCATGGCGTTTCAGGGGATGAGACAACCTCACGAGGTAGGAGGTCTTCGTCGTCACAGCGAACATCGTCCTCCTCGATTGGTGGGAAGTTCGGTGGGGAATCAGCACTTCCTGGAAGAGTTTCAAGAATATTGAAGAAAAAGTCGAATCGCCCTCGTTCATCGACGGTGCCAACATCTCCAATCCTGAGGCCGACGCTCCGGCGAGCCCGTGGCAATGAGTCTGGGTTGGGATTCCACAGAGGATAGCCCTGTGTGAAAAGATGTCTTGCAAACGCAGCCTGCTCGGAAAGGAGGGGTTGAGGGGGGGGCATATTACTAAGGAGTTCAGCCGTAGAGTGAAACGATCGAAGGAGTACTGTAAAGCAGTGTGTCAATTAATGAGGGATGAAAGTATTCCCACCCGCATCAATATGACCAATCCAAGTCATTGAGATAAGCACCTCCGGCAATAGAAGGTGCGTCTAGAACTACACTACCTATGTGCCAAAGTCTTGATTTGAAGCCAAAGTCGACGTCACGGTGCCATCACAAACACTGAAAATAACAAGTAAATATCCTCAATTACATAGAGTCTTCGGCGCCGAAGGAAACCGGGATAATAGCGAAATTTCGGAGGGCGACATACACATAGTCCACGGCAGTTCCGCTTTTCCGAAGAGAAGTAAAAGCAAAGTATCGGCTGAGTGCTGCTATCGATTATTAGTGAATGAGCCTCGATTGAATGTGGGGTGGGGTGGTCACGAGGGTGATGATAGTAGCAGCAGACTGGGACGAAAACAGTTCATGGAGCTTTGTTAAACAGAAGAACAACGAGGAAGGAGCCTGGACGGTGTGGTGATAGTGAAAGCGGTAGTGGTGCCCATTACGATAGAGCGAACCTTCAAGCCTTTCGCATGGTCACGGCTGTCGAAACTTGAACGGATTATCTTACTGTGTGGGTATGGTAATGAGGCTTTTGACCCTAATCATTCCGCTGGTATCCCTTCGGCGGTACCCTCCTCACATATGCGTACACCACTTTCAGTGACCGTGCAAGCGTAGAGCCTACCTCACGACCTCGACGAGAAAAGTATCTCCACGTTCCTGAATAATCCAGCGCCGCCTCGGACCATGACCTCTATAGCTTACTCCCCCATACACGGCAGAGCGCTGAAGGATGGTCGGTGTGTATACTTCCTTCCCGGGCTGGCAGGACTGGTTCGTTCAAGCCAAAGATCCTATGCTAACATTGCCAAATTAAAGTGTGTCAGAAAACAGTCTGAGCTCACCACGTACCAGAGTTCCATAGTCAGGACCGTACCACAACACCCACACAAGATTCTAACAAGATAGAATAGCCAACTGGGCACTATGTTCACTCATGTACGTGCACAATATACGGCATTACTCAAACATGAAAATTACCACGAAAGAAAGCGAATGAGGGCACCAAAAAGATGAACGGGTGAACCACAGAAATGTATCAATGATATACATGCCGAGCAGATCCTCATTTTTATTGTCGGATAGACAAGTACGAGGACATAAGACCATTTTCAGAGCTGTATGCGGTGGGACAGAGCAATGGCAAATTACATGTCGGGTTGCATGGGCATCACCTGGCCACCCTTCGCAGCTGTAGGTGTGAAAGTGTGCCAGCGGTCGTTGAAACGAACATCCAATGGCCGACCACCATACATGTATTGCTGGAACTTGGCTACCAGACGACTGGTTAGGACGCGACTGCTCTCGAAACGAGAGCTAAAACGTACCGATGGCGGTCTCGGCTTCCGAGACCTGAGCAAATTGGACGACACCACATCCCTTGGATCTCGTCCCGTCGAACAGAATCTCCGCAAGCTCGACCTGTCCCGTGGTCTCGAACAACTCTACCAAGTCCTCATTGGCAGTTGACCATGGTAACTTAGGTATACATCAGGCTCGTACTCGCACTTGGACAGCGAGTGGAAGACTCACATTGCGAACCATGATTTGCTGGCTTGGCTCAGGTTCAATGTAACCGTAACCGTAACCACTTCCACCGCCACCACCACCACCGCCGCCACCACCGCCGCCACCACCACCGCCACCACCACCATAGCTATCCATACGAAGACCACCATGACCACCAGATTGATCAGGCCCTGGGTAATCCGCATAGATATCTTGGCTCGAGAAGTCGCGTCCTGATCCTTGCGACGCATATCCTCCTCTGAAACCACCACCGCGGAAGTTACCGCGGAAACCACCACGTATGCCACGACCGCCACCGAAGCCACGGAGCCCACCACGGAACGCACCTGGGCCGGAAAGGCCAGCATAACGGTCCTGGAAAGCATGTGCGATGAGCAGAGAGATCGGGAAAGCACCAGAACTCATCTACCTCGCGGACTTCGAGAGTACGACCATACCAGTCAAAGCCGTTATACATGCCTATAGCATAATAAGACCATTGATCGACAAAATTAGACAACAGGACGCACTGATGGCTTGCTGAGCATCCTTTTGTGTTTCAAAGACCACTGTGCCAGAGCCTTTGGGACGACCATCAGCACCAATGTTGATGTCAGCCCGAATGATATTCCCAGCCGCTCGGAACAAATCTTTCAAGTCCTGCCAACCTGCTTGGTAGGGCAACTAATTGCGATATAAGCAGACATCGTGAGTGAAGAAAACGAGCTGACATTGCCAACATATAGCTGATTCCCTGGGTTTTGCTGGGTGCCGAAATAATTATGATGAGGAGGGCGTGGGGGCGGCTGCGCATGGAGCCCCTGCCCAGCCATCGCCATGCCGATTTTCCCCGGAACGGGAGTAGCACCGAACCGTGATTCGTTTTCTCGATCCTAAGCCGATGGCGAGTTAAGTAATAACCCTTGCAGAACCTGACAACTTACCTCACGGATGAATACTGGACGACCCAGAAGAGGTACTTCTGAGAGCTCCCGGATAGCTCTCTGGGCGTCCTCCGGAGATGCAAACTCGACGATACTAGGTTGCAGGTAAGCTGAAATCAATAACGCAAATGAAAGAACATACCCGCATCCTTTGGAAACTCCCGTGGGCGTGATCAGTACTTCGGCGAAGAGGACCTCCCCAGCTATTGAACCCCAAAAGAAAACTCCCATCAATATCCTCTCAATCGTTCCAACCATCCAACAACGGCGAAACCGGGAAGAAAAAACGGCAAAAGGCCACTACCAGCACAATCACTCCTCCACTCTCCCTCATCAGCTCAGACTCGCACAAAAGCATCCTCCCTGCCTTTTTCCAAACGAGCGAGCTTCAGCAGAACGGATTTGCGTGCGCGGTAACCAAGGCCATTCTCCCCCCTTCCCACACAAAGAAAAATAATCTAATCTGAGATTCCCCCACCCACCTCCCCTCATGAATTCCATAAGATCGCGGTACTTGACGTCGTAACTGAGATTGCCAACATAAACTCGGTTTTCTCTCTTGCTGATCTTTGCGAATTCAACTGCCTCTTCATGGTCAGCGTTCATAGGCCCCCCGAGAGAGCGGGCAAACGGATCAGCAGGCTTGCGATCACGACTACGCGAACGAGTGCGTGATGGACTTCGCGAGCGAGTATGAGACCGCGAGCGACGGGAGTGCCTACGGTCGCGTGGCGAAGTGGAGCGCCTGCGTGGGGACCTAGAGCGTGTGCGACTACGAGAGCGCTTGCGGCGCTAAAGTCGGGAAAATGGTTGGATACCACATACTTTTCAGAGTGAGACACAGAAACTAACCTCGCCGTTTCGCCTTTCTTCTGGCTCCCAGTGGTCGGTACGCCTACCGCGACCTAATGAGGCAAGACGGTAAATCTAAAACCACTTGGGAAAAAAAAAAGAAATGGGGTAAACGTACCTGAGTCCCTTCCACCCCGGTCTCTGTCTCTCTCGCGGTCACGGTCCCTATCACGATCCCTGCGATCACGGTCTCTCTCCCGATCCCTGTCGCGGTCGTAGTCACGGTCTTCCTTGGCCTTCATATCGACGTCCATTTGAGCGAAAAAGAGAAAGAGAAAAAGTAAGAGTCAGAGTCCGGGCGGGTAAATTTAAAGCTCCGATTGAACACTCAGGGTAGTCAGGTGACCGTCGCGCATACCACTGTGACGAAAAGGGAACTACAACTTGGCAAGTACTTTAATGACCACTGCCTCAGCAACCTACAAATTTTAGGGGTACGAGCGCCCCATAGGAAGAACTAGTGGACTTCAAACCATGTGCGTCGTTACGGTCTTGACACGCCATTGACATGACCGCGAAGACAAAGGCCTCCGCAAATGAGTCGAACCGTTGTCTGACTCGAACACAGACCATGATGTATCTTTCATGAAATTGGATCCCATGTGGCCTGATGTACACGAGGTACCCTAACCGTGCTTTATCTTGTCAATCATTGATCCCTGCTTGTGCATATTTTACAGGCACACGTGGAGTCGGATTTCAGATTGACAATGCGAGTCAGGTGACCCAGAGCGTTCTTTCTCCTGCTCCTACCAGTGCCACTGCGATGGACAACAGGATGAATACCCCGATCGTCACGTCTCTCGTGGTGGATCCCAGTCCCACAAGGCCAAAACCCACGCCTCCTTGGGAAGCACCGTTCTTAGAGCTTCTAGGTTTGCTCAAGATTATTGACAATTCCCTTCCCACTCCCAAAGCCCACGGTCAACGCTTTTGCTTTCAACCGTCCCATGATCTCTCCGAAATTTCAAGAGTCTTTCTTTCAGTGTCTATCTCTTCCGCCCAGTACGATATCGACCTGAAGACTATTCGTATGTTGGGTTCGGACGCCGTTCCACCCTCTGTAAATAAACTCCAGGAATATGCAAACCACGTCTTGCAAAGGATCCGGGTGGGTATTCTTATCTATACTTCAATCGGGTGATTCGCTCAATCATCGCCACTAGCTCTTCAGGGACCGTTTGCTCGAACGTGCCGTCATTAATGACTCCACTTGTTTCCGTCATGTTGACTTACTCACCTGCCCACTCTGTCGCGACCCTTTGGTTAATTGTTTCGATTGCGACTCTAAAGTCGCATGCGCCACACCAATATGCCATGGCTCTCTCGTCATCAGTTGCGAATTCTGCTACGAACACAAGCGCATGACATGTCACCCTTGCCTAGCGAAAAACGACACGGTCCCTCCCCTCATCTGTTGCCCAATATGTCAAGGCTGGTCCTGTAGGGAAGACACGGATTGGTGTGCCGGGCTAATCGTCCACCCTACCCTAGGCACAGAGGAACTGGCCGAGCTGTCTTGCGAGTGCGAGTGGGACAGTGAGACCATCGTCCGGTCGCATCCGCCCAAGCCCTCCCCATGCAAATTTTGTACCGATTACGAATTAGCACCAGGTTGGGCCAAGTGCTGCAATAGCGTGAATGACTTGAAGCCCGATCGCTGTCCGTCCCAAACACCGTTTATGACACAGATTCATCTTCGTGCTGCCCACTGTTCGGAGTGCGTCGATCAGAGTCCAGGTCGCCGTTGTGTCTGCGAGGTCGTTTGGATCTGCGACATGTGTTCTGTGGTCGGGAATAAAACCATCACCAACCCCTATCTGATTACCTGTCCTCGATGCGGAGAAGCTTATTGCAATGGCCCTGAACCGTCGTGCGGAGATTACCTTGAAATGTGTAGGGGTTGCAAGGGCGTCATACTCTGTAAGGACTGTCAAGAGGAGGAAGCGCTCCCTGGAGACGTTCAAACAGAAAACGAGCGTCCGAAACAGGTCGCCTTCACCGTCCGATGCAAATACTGCGAATGCTGGAGTTGCGACGAATGCCAAGCTTCCGAGCGCACAGCGATATGCGCTTTCTGCGTCGGATTGTTTTGCCACAACTGCATCAACAACCCGTTCGGCTGCGACCTGATCCAACGGTGTCCTGTCTGTAACGAGTTCGTCTGCATTGACTGCAGGATCGACCACCAAGGTTGTCGTGGCGCTAGGATGGTCGGTGTTGGGTTATCTCCAAACGTAACTGGATCACTGACGTTCTTCCACAGCTGTGTAATAAGCCGCCGCCGTACTCACACGTCTGTTGAAGGGACGATCTTTGGTTGTCCGCGATCCACGATCCGTCGTGTCTGATCACGGCAACACGAACGCGAGCAAGGTATTGGGTCGTCGTGACGTGGCATTAGGAGGACGAAGAACGTGCAGTACGCTGGCCTTCTATACCTTGTTCCGAGACGAATGGAAAATGTATTGTCTTGGCGGAGCAATGCAGAACTTGAACATAAGAGCGACCGATCCGAGCACACACACAACGCGGTGAACAGTGTGGAGGGCTACGGTCCTGCGTCGACGCGGAACAAAGGACGATAGTTGCTCGTAGCTGAGTCTGTCAAACTCGCACCCGAGTTCGAGTTTCGTCTTACATAACCGCGTTGTGATAAGCCTGGAGGTTGGAGCTGTTCATATTCAATTCAACTCCAGGTGTCGAGGAATGGTTGAGATGCCCCCCCGCGCCGAATGTGAGATACAGACAGTGGCTGAGAGGATTGATATAAGCTCACCCAGTTCACCCAAGGATCCAGGGGTGGCGGTCACCGGTCATTCACTGCTGCCAGTGAGGAGGCTCATGAGTCATAACGTCAATATTAATGAGACTCTGCAGGTGACCCGGGCCGCAGGGCCTCGAGATTCGAAACAGTGTTTCGATCGACTCCGTGCTCGCCCGACTGCGCTCAACACTGCCAAGAAACCCAATGAGTGTAGGCACCGCATGTGTACCAATATGCGCGCACTTGCCGCATATGTGGTGCTCGTAGCGTTTCTTCATGCCAAGATCTGACGGTTTGAAGCTATACTTAGTTAGACTTATCAGAAGCTGCTCACCAAAACAAGGCTTGCTACTGGTCCCATGGCCTCGGTAGCTAACAGGGAGCTTCGTCATAGTACAGTCCATGTTCTGATCATGCACAGCGACCGGGACCCGGGAGGTTGCACACCATCTACGTGACAGTTCAGGTTATGGGTGACTCTCTATGTTTTACCCGCCCCTGGGTATTACAGCAGTAAAGTATAGAATAACAACATAGAAACAAGGGTAATTTTACCAAGAAAATTAAGCACAGATTTAATCAGTGGGTTCAGTACAATACTAGAGGAAGAAATGTAACAGTAATATCCTGCACGAAGACCAGCGTGAAGAAATATAACGAAAAACATGCCACATATATGGCATCCATAGGTTGAACATTTAACCAGGAATCATGGATTCACCAAAGGTGTCCACCCCCAGTTTGATATCAATCATGGTATCAAGATTGATCTCACTACTGGAGCTCGAGCTTCCCAATGAACCACTGGGCCCTTGCGCCGTTGTACGAGATCCCGTGAGGCTGATAGGAAGCATGTTCACTTGCTCTCGTCGAGTTGTCTCCCTAAGATTAAAGAAAAGGCGAGACGCGAGAATGCTGTGCATGACCATTTGAGGGCTACGAGATACGGGATGTCAGCAAGGCAGAATTTGCTGTTTCCTGAGGAAAGACCAACGAATTGAGGATATCACTGTATCGGACCTGCGCTTTTGGATTGAAAGTAGTTTAATAAGGTGGATGCGATGAACTCACAGGTGAGGCCAGTGTAACAATGGCATTGATCACAGAAAAAACTTTCAAAATGTCAAAACTATGTACGGGGAAGCAGTATGAATAACGCTTACCCATGATGACTGCCACATACATAACTCCGTCACGATATAGTGTCGTGATTAACCGACCGGGAGGATTCTGTCGTTTCATCCTCCGGAATGCTATCCAGTTCAAGCCCAGCATACCTAAAGAGATGGAGCAGCTTGGAAAACTCGCATCGGGTTGGAAGCACTGAAAGCTTACCCATCTCAAAGAGTATCAGACAGATGTATTGAATTGCTGTAGCCGCTGTATTTTCTATCCCGACGCAATTGAGAGCCATGTAAACCGCTGTGAAGTAGACTTAGCACGAATAAATAGATAAATGTGTCGAGGCGAGACTCACTGCTGGTAGGTTGCGAAGCAATGGTCTCTGAAGGAATAATGGAGAGAAGCATACACACCTTGGAGCGGTGTCAACCAAAGTTGAAGAAGCGCAAATACGGAAGTACGTACTACTCCAAATGTACACATTCCAATAAGAATTTTCCTGTCACACTTCCAGAAGGCGTATGTCCGCACAATGAGCATCGCTATTGCTCGAGTGTTTGATCATATTTTCTATTATGCCGGGATATCATCTTACCTTCCGCAAGGACGATGCACAGGTAGTACACCGCTGGAAGATAATGTCAAAAAGTGTTTGTTCAGATGAACAGACGGCTGACCGGTTGTTGCCATTCCAAGGGGACCACACTATAACACCAGGTAAACCTAGTAATCGAGCGATACAAACTGTAGCCTTACATAACTCGTTCCAGAGGGTTGGACACGAGACGCTAAAAGGTCGGGTCCATCAAGCACATCGAAAAAGAAACAAATTCTCCAACATACCGGGAATCGCAATCGCAATCGCAAGGAAAGGCAGATAACGCGAACTTGCAAAGTGAATTCTTGCTGCCGTCCACTTTGTGCCATACAACCATTCGAGCTTGGCGAAATTTGAGTCTTCCACGAAACCCGGTTGAGCAGCATTGTTGACTCACCTCTTGTCCGAGTGTGAGGCAGTAGTCAAAAGCCTGCAACGCGATCAATCAGAGAAGAATTAGAGGAGTGGCTACGTTTGTCGTACCAGCAGCGCGGCAGCGGCGACTACGACATCAATCCACAACCTTTTTCAGCTAACCTCTGGATGGGTTTTTTTTAGGGATCTCGTACCGATACCGCACTATAGAAATAAGAGATGAGCTTCGAAGTGCTGAGTGCGGAGATGAACTCACCTCTGATGCCTGCAAATACAGTTCCACTGCAGCGACAGACATAATACTCCAGCACACTACATGAGAGTGAGATGGAACGAGTTCTTGACAACGCGCCGTGCGTAATACCAGTGCGCGGAAGCGATGACGATTCTCCTACCGATGTTCCTGCGTATCACACGTTATCATTAGCAAGGCGATCATCAAGTTGCATGGTAACCAAGTTGCTACCAAGGTTGGCGGCGCCCGAAGGAAGTCTCTGTAGTAGCGACACGTGCATCAAAGTTGTGTAAGTTGGTGGCCAGTCCGTACTTCAAGCTGCCTCGGTGGTGCCTAGAGGGTTTACATATGATCATGAGAATTGACTGCTTGGCGACTCTGGTCCAGGCCGTTGAGCGCTGTGATTTAAGTGTTCCTGGCCACGCTGATTAGCTGTGGCGCAGTGATGCATGTGATGGTCAGAACCGCCGAGGCTATTCCAAACTCGTGGGAGGAATCAATGAACAGCTCAACTGATGTGATGCCAGCAACAAGCAACAACCCAAACTGCAACATGATGAACGCGGTCACACCCCGAATCTAATTAAACAAAATATAGGCACACTGTACGTGGGAGGCAACAGCTGGTACGATGCATGTTCAAGATTGGAATTGGAATTGGAATAGTGGGTCCTGTTTTTCTCGAGGCACGTAAATACGGATCCCGATCGTCGTTCTTGGCCAACTATGCATCCCGGGCGTTTGTCTCCGGACTCGTCATGTCATCCGCTTTCGAGACGACGACAAAGGCGGTCATGAGTGCCGAAAATGCCAACATCAACGAACTTGCAGAAAGGACTGCATTCCGGGCGGACGAGACACCCGTCATGAGAGACACCACGACGAAGATGTTGAGCGGGACGCGGAACAGTGCCGACAGCTGCAAAGGAGAATAGAAGATCATGAGCAAAGGAGGAGATGTGAATGAAGAGCGCGTGCAAATCGTAAAGACAAAGACGAAAGACTGACTGTAGCACGGTGTTCGTTCGAGATCAAGGTCCCTCTCAACATTCCTTGTACGGGGTAGTACATGCCGACACAGGCTTCAAAGGCGCAGAATGACCAAAAACGCACGCGCTCGCTCTCCGAGCGTGTGCTGAGTGCGAGCGCGAACGCACTCACAGCACAGACGAGGCTGCTTAGCTTGGCGTGGAGGGTCAGGGAAGATTCGTTGTGCGACCCGAGCGAGGGCGGAGGAGTATATGAAGTGATGGCAGTGTACAGGAGTGAGCCAAGCATCATGGACATCATGAACGAAGAGAATATGTATCCAAGGGGAAGAGCCACCATGGGGAAGGAAGGAGAGGCCTCTTGCAGCGACGGCACCCAGACGAACACGAAGAGGTACATCGAGCCTTCAAAGCACGTCTGGGTCAAGCCGATTACCAACAAGATAGGATCTGCAAGTGTGCATCGAGCCCACCATCGTCAGTGTTTCCGATGTCATAACATGTGACCACTGAAGATGATACTCACCATTGCGCACGATTTTCCATGCTTGATCCAGCCGCCTCAACTGGAGCGGGTCGACCCTCGCGAATGTCGTACCGCCTCCACTTCCATAGTTCTCTATCCACCTGGCTTTGATCACGAAATATGCAAAGACGAGCAGCCCTCCACTTGCAATGAACGGCGATGCAAACGATTTCGTGATTGATACCAGTTGGTTACTTATTATCCCGGCGCCTGTAGCGACGAACCCGTTGACGAGTGTCGCACGACCAAAGATGGATGAGAGGTCGGAAGACGGGATCGTCAGAGAGTTGGCGGAGGAAACCAGCCATGACTCGAAGGCAGAATAGAGGATGGACGTGGATATCCCAGCCGTGAGACGTCCAATGAACAAAATGGGGAGGTAGGGCACGTTGATGCAAAGGCATGCAAAGGCGTAGGTGATGCAGAATACGAGACATAACTTTTTGCGGCCACTGGCGAAGTATTTAGTCCCTGGACTTCATCGAACAAGAAGCGTGCGCACTGTTGGTCCGCCCAAACGCCGACCAATGGGGCAGTCAGACCCGCAGACATGAAACCGGTGACGAACAAGACAGCAACCATCCTTTCGGACATCCCGTACTGCTCGCGGTATAGGGAGTAAACGTATGGGCCTTGGAGCCAATCGGCACCTGTTCGCCGGCGTCATTGAGATCCGCAAGAAATGAAAGGGCGATCAGCATGCTGCAGTTCAGACCTTGAGACCTAACGCACCCATGACAATGGCATAAACAAGTAGATATTGCCGTGTCAACTTGGCGAGTGCGTTCACGGGAACAGTACTCCCGCCATTCTCAAGACGATCTGCATGGCAGTCCTTTGCTGTGGCCTCCGCTGCTCGTTTCCGAGAAGATGCGTGACGTTCGAGGAGAAGGAAAACCAAACAAGACGAGACGAGAAGAATCAACTGCAGCTCATAGAAGGCAACCATCTCCGTCTGCTACTAATCCACCGCCTGCTGCACTAACCACTCCTCACTGCACCCCATCACTGCTCAACGTGTCCCAGTGAAGAAGAAAGTACGAGTCACACTCACCGTTTCGGATGTATTTCGCGGGTTATTTGTTTACAGTTCGGCGTCTAAAATGTTCAAGTTGGAAGAGGAGAAAAAATGGGCGTGGATGTGCTGCGCTCACGAGAACGCCCTTAACTCAATGGAATTCCACATCCGAGCTCAAACGGTCCTTCCCACAACTTGAACTTGGCTTTGCCGAGAAGCCAGCGCACACGACGACGAGGGCGATAGTGACAACAGACGTGGAGTAACCCGTGCAACGGCTACTGCCAGCCGACGTACGTAGGGTGGTTCCGAAGCGACCCTTTTGGCATGTTCTTGAATTTATCTCGCCAATGCTAATTTGATGGGCTCCTCCCAGGATTCACCAGAATACGGTTCTGTTACCATCACCTCTCGCATAGACGCCAGGCTAGGACTTTGTGGTTTGCTCGTCGTTGGTACTTCCCTCCCTTGTGCACTTCCGCCATATGGTTTGATAATGATAACAACGTTGTGGCTCGTTCAAAGCGCCGACTCGATTGACGATTAGCGGGATTCTGCGATGAGGAGCTGGAGAGTGACCCCGTGGTGTCATTTCTCTTACTCGATAGCAGGGGACTACAAGTCCACGCTTTCGCTGACCTTTACACGGCAGTACTGTCCCTCTCTTACACCATGCCACCGCATCCCGGTTCCACGCTCTACCCTCGACTGGAATACGTGCAGAGTAATAATAACTCGTTATCTCTACTGCGGAACTAATATTGGTGAGTCCCGTTCCAGCTGCGTAGTATTAACATTAGGCAAAAGATGCAGAGACTAACGAGATGGAGCCGCTCTGTCTCCGTCAGTCATTCCCACCGACAGCTACCGAGAGGGCTATACTGGCTAAACACTGCCGCTAGAGGATTACTAGTGCCAAAGCATGATTCATTTTGAAGCTTTCACCAACCACCCTTGTTTAGGCTCTGCCGTCCCAAGATGCTCCCGGCGTACATCTAGATACTCCGAGGTGGATAGGTTAGACTATGTCGTATTGCACCCATTACACTCGTTGAACCTTACAATGACAGAATATACGACAACGAGACCCATATTCATTTTACTAGAAGCATCAATGGGGCGAGAAAGAGATATGCACCCATCTGTACGCTTTGCATGTGCGTAATATTTGCCATAGTACCGCCAAATGCGCACGAAGGACATGGGATTGATTGCAACTCGGTTACAGGTCTCGTAGTGGGTTAGTATCTAATAGCTACAGATGGTGACCATCTTATCCCATAATACGACTAAAAAAACAAATATAAATGCAGCGTACACGATATCAAAGACGATAGATGGATACAGCAATGACGACAGCTTCAAAGTCCACAGTGATAGCGAGAATGATGTCCCAGATAGTCCACAGCGAAGATACAGACGAAAGCAGTTGATGAAGAGGGAGATGGAAATAGCGGATGACCGTCCACGAAGTCCGAGAAAGAATCAGGCGCGACGCGCTGCAATAGATGAAAATAGAAAATAATCATCAGCCAAGGGCTGTGACACACCTAGGTTCCAATTATTGGAACCTGAAGCTGATCATGATGCATGATGCAGTAGAAAGGGGCAAGCACTCGTTGACGCCCTCTTACACGAAGCGCACCTCCCACCGGTCCTGGTCGTTCATGGACCTCGACAATCCCGCAAAGAAGACGTTCGGTCCGAGGAAATCAATCCTCTTCACACCCTGCGCAAATTCGCGCGGGTCAGCAAGCGTCCGAACTCTGAAATACTCAGAGGCAGTGGCAGCAAAGATACTGACCATGGCCATCTCTGTGGGAGACACGCTGCGATTAAGGACCTCGCGGATGCGTACGAGCACATCACGTACGGTCACGCCGTGCGAGTTCCGAACTTCGATCGTTGGCCTCATTGGGAGCGAGGGAACGCTGAGTACGAGGTGTGTACAGACTGGGTGCACAGCTGGCGCGTAGAGTAGGTTGGGCGGGCAACCGGGTTGAAGTTGGATGCATTCAACGTCTCTAGTCACATTATAATACAATGGGGGAACACCCGTCCATGCTAGGAGGGGGTTGAGGGAGAGGATACGGGAGGAGCCCTCAAAGGAAGAATGGTCTGGGGGTGGTGTAAGTAAAGTCACAACTCACAAGGTACGGGGGAGGAACGATCATACATGGGGAGCTCGATGACGACGATGGATGGGACGGTGCAGAATTAGGGTGGGGCAAGGACACCGTGCGGGGGTGCGGGGCACTTGGCATAGGGCCGGGCGAGGTCGTTGGGTAGGACGGAGCCGAGTGGGAGCTCGAGCTCGAGGTCCAAGACTTGTAGTTAGAGTTAGAGGGACGATACATTGAGAGAGTTGCGGCGGCGGCGGCGGGGGAGTGTGGGGCGAGTGCTGGGTGACTCGATGGCAGACTGAGGTGGGGATCTTATACCCGGCCAGGCGTGGGCTCTGGGACTTACACATTGGGGCGCATGACTGAAAATATGACCGAAAGGGGAGAAGGGCGGGAAAGCGAACGTCGGGTGACATGGCGAGCACACATCAACCCCCTGTCGGGGTTACTAAATGAGGAAGTGGCGTCGGGGCGCTAACCTGAAAAGGAAAGTGGCGGGAAAACGGCGGTGATGGCGGGACACAGAAGCGTCGGCGGGAGATTCTTAGAAGCGGCGCAGCCAGCGCCTGATACATCGATGGCTTATCGCTGTCAACGTCGACGCGCCCACCGCTCGCACGTTGCTCACAACAGTGCCTATAAATACGCCACACACCACCCCCCATTCCTTTTCCAGCCTCTTTCTCTCAGCCCTTGAACTTCCTGTGCGAATTGCTCTATTTTATTGACGGCAACGTCCCTACCGTCGCCCACAACGACCCAATTCTGTCCGTACATGTTACGATAATCTCTTGGTCACACTCTCCTTGTTCCGAGGCTCGTTCACTGCAACGCAGGTCGAATTCTCCGTTTGGCGTGGCGGAGGCCACCTCTCACTCACTTGAGTGTGCAATCAACATGGCAAGCTCGGGTTCGCAAGTCCATATTTTGCCAAGGCAAGCAGGATTCAGACTGTCTTATACAGAATTAGCACCGAGACTCCCTGACACAAGATTATGCAGCTCGGTCAGGATACGGCACGCCACATGAATTGCCATAGTCAGCGGACGACGCCTCTCAATTCGTGGCTCGTCTGGAACGAGCTAGTTTGGTGACCAGCACGTCACCAGAGTAGGGGCGAGCATGCGTTGACTAGCTCGCGTTTTCATCCAAGACCACTGGGACTTTTTTTCAAATTATGCAAACTTGGCAGTTTTACTAATCCGTGACTTTGCCAGTTTTAGGGTGTTATTGGTGTGAAAAATGTACGCATCGACTTATGTATCGTTTTTTTTCTGACAAGAAGTGATTCTGGCGGCACGACGGATCATGTATCGATGGAGAAGCTTTCCTGTTCAGTTGCTCACTTTAGGAGGTAATCCCGCTGTGTTGAACGACAGCGCTCATATAACAAGTATTGATGGATATAATACAGCCGCAGCGATGAATAGAAACATACTAGTAGTAACTTCCTCTAATCGACATCGGAAAAACCACCAGCGTCCTTTCCCTTCACAATGTCATGTCCAAGTATTTCCGTACGTTTGGCCCAGATTTTACCAGCCAGCCAGACGGCTTCCGACCGGGGAAACTCGCACATGTCTTGGAGCTGTCGTGTCAACTCTTCCGCTGTCAAAGACTTCGGCCGTCCTCGGAGGTACTGCTTAAGATCCTTGGTCTTTACTACTGTGCGTTTGGTGTTGGACAGATGCTCCAAAAGCATGCTGCGAATCGCAATCTGCGATAACTGATACTGGGTGTCGTAACAGTTATTCAATCCACGAGTTGTTGTGACGCAAACGTGCGAAGTGCACGAGAGGCCGCAAGCCTGGAACATCCCAGCGTTGCTGTTCCAACAGTCCTCCATCGGCTGTTCGTTTTCCATCCCAGTGATGACGAACATCACAGGAACTTGGTTCTGGCACAGGATGTGGCAGAACAAACGATAATTGTTTTGTATGACTGCGGTAATCCTGCCTCCTCGGATGCAGAAGATGAGAAGGCAAATGCCACTCGTGCGCTGGAGCTTGGTAATCAGCACGCTGGCTTTCTCGATGGCTGTGAGGTAGTCGGTTTTGCCGAATAGTGGCTCGTTCAATCCAACTGCATCGAACAGACGGATGTGGTGGCCGAGTCCCTGGCTGTCGGTGAGAACGACGTCGTATGAAGTAGCTTCCATCGTGCAGCCGCCTGCCCCTGAAAATACGTGGGCAAGCTGCTTCCCAGCGATGAGGTTGATGACGGAGCTTTCCCCCACCCCTGTCTCGCCAAAAACAAGGACGTTGGGAGGGCATGCTCCTACGTGCGTAAGATTAGCGTGCAACTGTGAGGGGAAACGTACTAACTCACTAATAGAATGGTATTGTGGTAACGTTGACCCGCTTTCTAGGTTGTCCGATATGAATGATAATATTTCCTGGGCTGATGGCCGAACGTCCGGCGCTTTCGGAGACCAACATTTCCTTAAGAATTTCCAGACGTCATCGGAAATCGCAGTGAACTCCCGGCGTTGCGGGATCTCACGTTTCTTTAATCGTTTCCAGGCCGTCGGTACATCCTGCCAAGGCATCTTCTCAGAGAGTATCTGCAGATTAAATAAGTCGCCTATTAAGCCGTATTGTATATCATTGCCAAACATACAAACAAAATCATATTACCAAAAGAGTAGATATCGCTGTTGAGTGTAGCCCTAGGCTTGCCATCTTCGTTCCACTTCGGATACAGTTTCGGATATACAAGCTCTGGAGCAGCCCACATCACGGCACCTGGGTGAACAGTCAATGTCCGAAGACAAGACATGCTATCATCCGCAGGGAGCAGAAGTTGCGAGAGCCCGAAGTCGGTGATGCGCGCGTTACCTTGGCCATCGATGAGAACATTGCCCTGCATGGCAAAAGATTGTATGAGTTTATAGTGTGACAGCCGGGCGGCTACAACCCACGGGGTGGAAATCACCGTGAACGATATGCTTAGAATGTACTACTCAAGTGTGTTATCGAGTATGCAATTCATCCCATATTTCCCAGCTTACAGTAGTTGAGCCCATTTGCCATATCTTCGATCTGTAGTTTCATCAGTGAGTGAAATTTGGATGTGAGATGCGAATTGCTATGAACGAACAAGTCGGACACGATGAGAAGCTATGAGCGTCGCTCCCTGATTCTTGATAAACGTGGAAAGTGTGCCTCCTGGCATCCACATCGAAACCATGCAGTCATGCTCAGATCCAAAGCCGACACCCAATGTTTTGCCAAGGAGCGGCACGATGTTGGGGTGATCTAGTCTCCTCCAAATCCCAAGTTCACGTCTCAGACCCTGGTGGCGTCGACCAGTCAACCATACCGTACTGATGATGCTGAGTGAATGTGAATCGCGTTGACTCACTCGTGTCAGCTTGTCTCTTTCAGCACCACAGGAGGGGATAATGACCATCTTCACCGCGACCTTGGGACAGATCACGCTCGGTAACATGCGACGGGTCCATGTGTAAATACCTCACCTCCTCTTTCGTTGTGCGAGGACAACGGTACACGACACCAAAAGATCCGGTTCCGACGGTATTCTTCATATGTAACAGAAGTTCATCGGTGAGGTCCGGCAGTTCGTCTGCATTGATATCTGGGCCTTTATCTACCGCACTAGGAATAAAGCAAGAGTCAGAAGAACACAAGCAAGCAATTGAAGCAGCATACCTTGACTGCATCTCGTAGAACTAGAGGACACGATATAGTGGGAGAAGAGGGTGGTCTGGCTGAGGGCATGCAGACCACGTGGTGGACACGGAAGTACTGATGGTGCAGCGAGGCAAACATGTTGACGCTTAGTCAGATGGATTTTTGCATGAACTTCGTCACTTGCACTGTGTCGGGTAGAGCTTGCCCTTCTACTTTACAGCCAGTGCGACGTCGTGACGCCGTGACGTCCATCAGACCACTATAGGGTTACACTCAACAGCGACATCTACTCGTTTGGCAGTATGCTTCTGTTTATATGTTTGGCAATGATCCTCGAAGTGGCTTCTTGGATTTAATCTGCAGATACTCTCTGAGAGGATTCATTGGCCGGATGTACCGACGGACTGGAACGATTGAGGAAACGCGAGATCCCGCAGCGCCGGGAGTCCGAGTCTGTATGGTTCCTGATGACGTCTGGGAAATGTTGGTATCCGACAACGCCAGACGTTCGGCCAACAGCCCAGGAAGTATTGTTGTTCGTATCGGATACCCTGGAGAGCATATCAATGTTGCTACAATTTCGTTCCACTAGTAAGCCAACACGTGCTTCCCCGCATGTACGCGTTAAGTGTTCTTACGCACGCACAGCAGGTCGCTCCTCGGCGGTAGCTGCGTTTGACCACCCAAACTAGTGAGTCCATAATATAGAATGCGCGAATCATGCTACTCGATCGCGTCTGCTAATTTAACTCAGCGTTCAAGCTCCAGACGGCTCAGTTACTGGAGTTTTGCACCCTACAACACGGTCTATCCTCGACAATTATCCTCGGCAAGTCCATCGATGCTATTAGTGCGCGTGGTATAACACATCGTTGTTGTCAGGGGTCCTCTTCCCAATTTCGCGTACTACGCTCGGAATCTGTCTCTGTGGTAGACCTTATAGTAACGTTCGACTTCGAGGAGGTTGTGCTGCCAGTTACCCTGGGCGACTCGGAGAAGGCCAAATCCCGCACGCGAAATTGCGAAAGCTCGCACTTGCGCATGCCTCGTTACGGTGAAACAGCTCGGTTTGTATCGTAAGCTAGTGCAAAGAAACACGCGAAATCTTTATTTCGATGGTGTGGGGGATCGTATGACGGTTGTCACAAGCGACGAGACAATACCATCTGGTTCGGCTATACCCGCCTCCATCCTCGTGGAGTCCGATGCCCGAATGACCATATCACTGTTGGCTGTCTCATGCTTGCCCAAACAGGATATCCGCAACAGGTTGTCCGTGGTGAGCTTCATCCACATCACTTCATCGTCCTCGCCGACCTCCGAGTAAAGCAAAAAACAGATATATTCCTTCCCAACAATCAACTTTCCTTGCTCACGATTCCGCGCTGCGTGGTGGTTTACGATGCATGCCGAGAGTTGTCGAGCGTCACGGATGGTGATAAACCTGGTCGCCCCGCATTCCACAACAAGATCCCCGTACCTTCCCGAACAACTTTCGTTGTTGGATCGTGGTTTCAGGCTAACAAGGAATGGCTTCCCAGGCACCTCTGGTTGTACAACCGAGCAGAACTCCATCGGGACAGGAGGTAATGACTTCAGAGACAAGCCGTGCGCGGTGATGTTGAACTTCTGCACCCCTACCCTATTTTTCCCCATATCAACCTCGAATGCGGGATATGATGCAGGAGACGAGGGAAGAGCAAAGTGATCCACGGAGGGTTGTCCGAACCACGCGAAAATATCCCAGCTAGGGTTCTTTACCGCAACAGCTTCTAAAAGGCGTGAAAAAGCCCGCTGACCCTCACCATATGCGATGGTGAGACTGACGCGGAAAAAACCAATGAGACAGTAAGCCCTATCCTCAACAAGAGTCGTCTGCCGCTTCGACGCCCAGGACATGATCTCCCAGAAACTACGTCCCTGGACTCCCTGGCTGTTATCAGCAATGAGCACTGCTTTGGAAATGCCGGTGATACTCTCGAGAGGATGTATTTCATCGTCAGATTTTCTATCGTCATCGATCGTGGAGGAGGTGAAGGACCGCCAGTTTTTGTCATAAAACTTGAGTCGTCTCGGGGCCAAGAGCTCTTGAAGCGTCCAGCCTCGTGTGAACCACGACTCACTGTCCCAGTCTTCGTACGAGGTGGATTCTGCGAGGTGGACGATACAAAGGTATGAGTTTGCATACCACTTGTACATCCCGTGGATTGCCTCGCTGAGCTCAGCCGCGTTCGTTTTATCTATACAGCAAGTATCGACCCAGGCCAGCTTGCGTCCCAACTTGCGAGACGTCCTGCAGAATTGGACGAGTTTACTGAATTTGGATGCCTGTCTTTTCCCAGCAGAAACATCCTCATAAGTGGGTTCACCGGCGATCTCGTCCCAGCGATGAGATAAGACATCATATTTCACGATCTCTTGGATGATTTGTCTGAGCACAGTTTCGCGCTGAGGCTGGTACGTAGCTAAGGGGTCGCTGTGGAATCTTCGCATACGTTCTTGGATCTGCTCGTCAGTGACGCTTGCGATCTTGTCTTGGAAGACGCGAAAGACGTCTCTCCGTGAGACGAATTGTAGATTTGACGTATCGATGAGGCGGGAAGGTATTTCATTGTTGATATACTCTTTGAAGGCATCGATGATATAGGATGTCGGCTGCTCGTCCTCAATGTTAGCTGAAGTGGATTTAAAGGATTTGTATCTGATTCCTAACCAGCGTCTTCGACGACTTTTCTCTCCTCTTATTCCAAACGATTCCTCTGAGAAATGGCATACCGCTGCCTATTGGAGGGCGAATATCGCGCTCGGAGCAATCTACCGAGATGATAGGGAGAGGGCAAACGGGATACCTCGTTGAACTAGACCCCGTGCCCCACGGAAGATCAAAAATACTATATGTCTGCGTACGTTCAGACCGCCCCAGCTTGAATCGAGATCAGTTGACTGCGGCACGCACTACAGACGTGTCCTACAGCATCTCGAAATTTGATCCATGTGTGTCGAACACCCAGGATCGATGCACGACGACAATTAAATGGATCTGGAGTTGGGAGTCCCGCCGATGTTTAAACGTAAATTTACCCCCACCCGACCCACATCTCCATCCTCAACTTGACTTATGGCGATACCGCATACCCTCTAGAATTAGACTATGTTCTCGAAAAGCAGCGGTGGTCCCTGCATCCTGGATCCAGGTGCACTCAACGTGTAAGATTGACGCTGCGAACTTTCTTATTTTGGAGCCTGTGGTGTTGCTGCCAGCAATGTAGCTTACACGAGTATTGTGGAGCCCCGTCCAACGTGTATTACAGCTCGCATTCACGTCTTCCATGATCTCACAGATCCATGCAGTATTATCGAGGAAGCAAGAAGCTCAGATGAGTCTGGTATTACTGCCGATAGCGCCATATATCCTTTCGTTTAACTTCAAGTTAAAGTTGTTAGGAACTTAAATCTCGGAATTCGCCCCGTAGATAAGTTGGCGTCCCAAGCAGCTGTAAAAGCAGGTTCAAGCTCCTGCCAGGACAAGGTATCAACAAGGTGCATACCGTCAGCGTTCATGAAGGCGCTCCCACTGGCAGGGTTTACACCCATTCTCGGATTCGTGGGATTTATGACAGATCGCCAGTTTGACAGTGGCGCACGAAATCATATTGCGTCTGGTCTTCCATCGTTCAATATCAGCACAGTTCATACACCCATGAATCTTCCACGGGAATGCGTTGCCGCAGACAACATTGTTACGCTAACCTTACGCTAACCTTCTACGTGCATCATAGGCGCCTTGGTGTTGTTATAAGTACCTCACGCGGCCTCGCGGGACTGCACATGCTGCCACTGCAATAGCCAACCGTTAAGACAAGCTAACTGGAAAAACTCGATCTTAGCTCCTCGACTACACTTCTGCACTACACAGTACTCTACAATACCCTTCAGGTCCTATAAATTGGCGGCAAGGTATGTCGTCGCCTTGGCTGACCGCCTCACTCTGACACAAGTTCAACCTCAGGAAGAGTTCGACGGAAACAATTCTACCAGTTGATCTCACTGAAACGCTGCAGCGGGGTAAGAAACGTATCGTTGGTCATGGTTCTTTCGGCACAGTGTATTATTGCTTTGGTACACAGAGCGAGGAGGTTAGCATGTTCACACTCATTTCCCTCCAAGTTTTACCTTTGTTATCCGTGTTCAGGTCGCAGTCAAGGCTATTGCCTTCCCTCTTAGCCTCGACGGGACCGAAAAGGATATGATCATGCGGGTGAGTTGACGACAATGATCCGCCGTACGTTCTGCTAACTTCTGGTGTGGCTCTAGAAAGTGAGACGCGAGCTTGGAATATGGAGAAGATTAGACCATCCGAACATTGTCCCCCTCTTGGGAACAGCACGCGGCGAAGACTTTGGATCTGATCATCCGTGCATGGTTTCGATGTGGATGCCACATGGAACGCTCGTTGAGTACCTCAAGCACCATGGAACCATGCTTTCACTTCCTAATCGTATCCACCTTGTGAGTACGAGACATTTTTGACGCTCACCCAGTCGACAAATGACCTGTTTATGTCACAGATCAAAGGATCGGTTGCCGGACTAGAGTATCGTGGGTTACGATCTCTAGTTGTCATGGCTATTATATGACATTCTCTTGTAGTCCATTCACAACAACTTATTCATGGGGATTTACACCCTGTGAGTTATATCACCCGATTGTGACATCGGTCTGATTTATCATAACTGTAGGGAAATATTCTGATCGACGGCGCAAACAACGCGCGCCTCACTGACTTCGGCTTGTCTCAGACTCTTATCCCGTTGCAGGATCAATTGACTTACCTCTGGACTAATTCCACTCGTGCCGGTGCAGTGATCTGGGCCGCACCAGAGCTACAGAATCCTGACTTGTACCCGGATATCAAGATCAAAGCCACGCTCAACATCGATATTTACTCTCTTGGTAGCATCATCCTCTTCGTAAGTTGTCGGTTTGTTATCACTCAGCTTCTGTCCTCAGCTTCTGAATTGGAATTGCAGATCCTTTCGGGGAAATATCCTTGGAAAAACAGAAGGGAGGCCGAAGATAAATTGAAGGAATTCCAGAATCCACCACGCCCAGTGTGGCCTACTAATATTCCGGACGGTGTTTGGAACTTCATCGAACGATGTTGGTCTCCACGACAACCGAGAAACCGTCCATCAGCCCAAGAAGTAATGTTGTTCTCCAGCGACAGACTAGAGCAGTTGTTGCAGCCCAAGTGTGTTGCTATCATAATATGTCTGCTACCTCCTGACTCTTGATCAAAGTCCTGCATCTGATATCAATGTCATTCTATTCGGTACTGTTGGGTGCGGGAAGAGCTCGATCATCAATCTCCTTGCCGAGGAGCCAATTGCACACGTATCCACGGACGTGGATCCTTGCACCAAGCGACCCCGATGGTACCAGATATCTGTCGGCGAAAGGCGAATCCGATTATGGGACACGATGGGATTCCGCCTTGCCCACGGAGGAGAAGTTGGTCCTCTTTTACCTTACGAACAAGCACATGCCGTCTTGCGAAACCTCCCTGATGGCGTTAACCTTATTCTTCTCTGTGCAAGCAAGGACGGGATGTTCGGTTCGCTTGGTGGTCTCTACTGGTTAATCAACGATTTCTTCTTCGGCGGTCGTGCCCCAATAGCCTTCGTCGTAACGCACCTTGACACGCTCGATGAACGGTGGTGGGAACGCAACCAAGATAGTATCACTAAAAGAACTGGTATCCCAGTCCAATCTATTCCACATGCATGCATCACCACGGTTCAGGCAGGTTGTGATCAGTCCAAACAGGCGCTGAGAGGACTCATTCGAACTTACGCCACCGCTATCCCCCCGATTTCCCCCCGTCTTGATCTCTCGTCTCGCACAACAGCCTCCCTCGATCTCATCACCCACTGCAGATTGAGCCCTCCCGATGCTAGAGCACTAGTAGAAGAGTTCAGCAGACCACGCAACGTCGTCTTTTTTGGGGAGGCAGGTGCCGGCAAGAGCTCGGTCATCAATCTTATCGCTGGTCATCCAGTCGCCAATGTCACTTCGGACGTAGAATCCTGCACGTTGGATTCTAGCCCATACATGATCGACATGTCCATGAAACAGTTCGTTATTTGGGACACCCAAGGCTTCAAAGGAGTATACAACGGTCAAGATGTAACCAAACGAGCTGTAGTGAAGGCCGCTCAGCTCATTCGTGACTTGTCTGAGAGAAGTGGCGTTGATCTTCTCGTCTTCATCAAGAAACGTGGCAATCTCACCACATCGGAACTGAACTCCTATAGGCTATTCGAAGAATTCCTTTGCAAGGGGCAAGTACCAGTCGCCGTCGTTATCACCCACCTCGAGTGCCACGAGTCAATGGAACAGTGGTGGGAAATGAATAGCGAAGGCCTGCTTAAGTCCTTGAGCGGGAATGTGATCGGTCATGCATGTATCACATCCTTAGCGACCCACGACCAGGAGGACTCCGAGTTCAGCAAAAGCGTGTCGGGATCTAGACTGGCAGTTCGAGCTATGCTCGAGCAGTGCGTCTCTTTTCCGAATAAGGAGGTAATCTCCGCTCAGTTACCGGCAAATGGGTTGTGGGAGACAGACCGTGTACCAGAGAAGATGACTGTCGACAACCTCGTGGATCATTGTGGGTTGACGAGGGAGGTGGCCAGCCAGGTCATCAAGTTGTGGATGTGATTGGATAGATTGCGATAGGGAAAACTTGAAACCGATCACTAGGAGCGAACTCCCTAGGATATGATACGATAAGATACAATATAACTGGCCAATAGTAAAGTGGCACAAAGTTTTAGATGAAGTGTTAGATCTAGGCACATGCAACATGTGCGATTGACGCATTGCACAGCAATCGAGGTCAGTCGCAGCCCGTGTTGCAGACGCGGCCGCAGCATCCCGAAATTTGATCCACGTGTTAAACGTGTATGGACGCTCAAATTGAAGCACGACAACGCAAAAAATCATCTAGAGTCGAGTTCAGTTGAACAGGAATCCAGACGAGGTTTACATGTAAATTTACATCCCCACATCTCCACTGTTAACTTGACTTCTGGCGAATTACGCAGATGGAGAGAGCAGAGGTGTTCCCCTGCATCCTGGAAGGTGTATCCAACGTGTCACGATTAACGCTCTGAATTTGGAACGTAGACCATGATGTACACGCGTGTACACAGCAACTCGGGATTTGAACGATTTGTAAAGTTCAGCCAACGTGTATTACGGCTCACATTCAAAGACACCACCTTCGGCGACCTCAAAGTCTGAAGTGTCGAGAAGATAATCCTAACTTCCGGTACCGCCGATAGTGTTGTATATCCCTTCGTTCAATACAAAGTTGACTGGTTGCATCAAGGTTAATTCTCACAGCAAAGTTCAAACACAGCGTTACTCCTCCAACACTATACTGTACTCTTACTGAGGCTCCTTCTATGGCCCAGGAAAAACCTCTGACATTTCTTCTTACACCGCTTTGCTGTCAACCTGTCACAAATCTGAGAACGGATGAGGCTCGTTATGTAACGCTTCGCATCAACCACAGCTCCATCAATGATGTTATAAGGACCTCACAGCATGGCCTGGCGAGTTTAACCACACTCGCTCTCACTGCAGTAGCTGACTTTTAGGACAGGCGAACTAGATTTGGCACCTCGGGCACACTTTTGCACTCTACAGTACACTATGACACCCATAGGATCCCATAGTATGCACTCAGGGTATGTCATCATCTTGGTCGTTCGCCTCACTCTGACGTAGGTTTCTCAGAAACAGCTCGATGGATAGAACTCTACAAGATGGTCTCGGCGATCTACCGGATCTCACCAACGCGCTTCATCGGGGTAAGAAACGTATTGTTGGACATGGTTCTCTCGGCACAGTGTATCATTGCTTTGGTACACAGAGCGAGGAGGTTAGCATGTTCAGCCTCATTTCCCTCCAAGTTTTACCCATGTTCTCCGTGTTCAGGTCGCAGTCAAGGCTATTGCCTTCCCTCTTAGCCTCGACGGAACCGAAAAGGATATGATCATGCGGGTGAGTTGACGACAATGATCCGCCGTACGTTCTGCTAACTTCTGGTGTGGCTCTAGAAAGTGAGACACGAGCTTGAAATATGGAGAAGATTAGACCATCCGAACATTGTCCCCCTCTTGGGAATAGCACGCGGCGAAGACTTTGGATCTGATCATCCGTGCATGGTTTCGATGTGGATGCCACATGGAACGCTCGTTGAGTACCTCAAGCACCATGGAACCATGCTTTCACTTCCTAGCCGTGTCCACCTTGTGAGTACGAGTCATTTTGCGACACTTAGCCAGTTTGAAATGACCTGTTGATGTCACAGATCAGAGGATCGGTTGCCGGACTAGAATATTGTAGGTTTACAAACTCTGAGTATCATGGCTTTTATATGACATCTTCCTACAGTACATTCGAAACAAGTTGTTCATGGTGATTTTCACCCGGTGGGTTGTATCACATGATTGTAACTTCGATTCGCCTGATCTATCATTTATATAGGGTAATATTTTGATCGACGACGAACACAACCCGCGCCTCACTGACTTTGGGTTTGCTCAAACTCTCAGCCCAGAGCAGGATCAGTTCTCTTACCTTTGGACTGATTCCATTCGTCCCGGAGCAGTGATGTGGGTTGCACCAGAGCTACAGTATCCTGACTTGTACCCAAATCTCGAGATTGGGGCCACGTTCAACAGCAACGTATACTCTCTTGGTAGTACCATCCTCTTCGTAAGTAGTTTGGTTACTTTTCGATTTCTGTCTTGAACTGCTGAATTGGGCACGCAGATCCTTTCGGGGAAATATCCTTGGAAAAACAGGGGGGAAGCTGAGGTTAAATTAAAGGAATTGCAGAATCCACCACGCCCAGTGTGGCCTACTAATATTCCGGACGGTGTTTGGAACTTCATCGAACGATGTTGGTCTCCACGACAACCGAGAAACCGTCCATCAGCCCAAGAAGTAATGTCGTTCTTCAGTGACAGACTAGAGCGATTGATGCAACCCAAGTGTGTTGCTATCATGATAATGTCTGCTACCTCCTGACTCTTGATCAAAGTCCTGCATCTGATATTAATGTCGTGCTATTCGGTGCTGTCGGGTGCGGGAAGAGCTCGATCGTCAATCTTCTTGCTGAGGAACCAATCGCACACGTATCCACGGACGTGGATCCTTGCACCAAGCGACCCCGATGGTACCAGGTATCTATCGGCGAAAGGCGAGTCCGATTATGGGACACGATGGGATTCCGCCTTGCCCACGGAGGAGAAGTTGGTCCTCTTTCACCTTACGAACAAGCACATGCCGTATTGCGAAACCTCCCTGATGGCGTTAACCTTATTCTTCTCTGTGCAAGCAAGGACGGGATGTTCGGTTCGCTTGGTAGTCTCTACTGGTTAATCAACGATTTCTTCTTCGGCGGTCGTGCCCCAATAGCCTTCGTCGCAACACACCTTGACACGCTCGATGAACGGTGGTGGGAACGCAACCAAGATAGCATCACTAAAAGAACTGGTATCCCAGTCCAATCTATCCCACATGCATGCGTCACCACGGTTCAGACAGGTCGCGATCAGTCCAAACAGGCGCTGAGAGGACTCATTCAAACTTACGCTGCTGCTATTCCCCCGATTTCCCCCCGTCTTGATCTTTCGTCTCGCACGACAGCTTCCCTCGACCTCATCACCCACTGCAGATTAAGCCCTTCCGAGGCTACGGCACTAGTAGAAGAGTTCAGCAGACCAGTGCGCCCCTTCAACGTTGTCTTTTTTGGAGAAGCGGGAGTCGGAAAGAGCTCGGTCATCAATCTCATTGTTGGGCGTCCCATAGCAAATGTTAGTTCAGGACCAGAGCCCTGCACATTAGATCCCTGTGTGTACAAGATTAGCACTGGGATGCAGCAGTTCCAAATCTGGGACACCCTAGGTTTCTGCTCAGCACCCATGAGACACAATTTGCCCGACTCTCGAGCCGCAATGACTGCAACCCAGCTGATTCGTCACTTGTCTCGGGAGGGTGGTATCGACCTGATCGTCTTCATCAAGATACGCGGGCAGCTCACCTCGTCAGAACTCAACTGCTATAGGTTATTCAAAGAGGTCCTTTGCGGAGGCAAAGTCCCAGCTGCGCTCGTCGTCACCCACCTCGAATCGCACAATCCAATGGAGAAATGGTGGGAAGCGAACGGACAAGGTCTCCTCAAATCCATAGGTGGGATTGCCATAGGTCATGCATGTATCACATCGCTAGCCAGCTATGATCCAGATAGTATACAGCTCGACAAGAAACTGCTGGAATCTAGACTATCCGTTCAAGCTATGCTCGAGGATTGCGTCTCTTCTCGCAGCAGACGTGCAAGGGTAGAAGGAATCTCTGCCGAACTTTGCCTGAGGGTAACTGGGTGGACAACGCACAGAAAGAAGATAACTGTCGACAACCTTCGGGATCGCTGTGGGTTGACCAAGGAGCAGGCCGAGAGACTCATCAGTGTGTACTATGGCAGTGGGGGACTGGATATACTTCGTTAGCTACTCGAAACCATTCACATGCATTTATGAGCAGGATGCGATACGATACTATACATTTCTTATGCAAAGCCGGAAACACGATATTCACCTTGTCAGTACCTTGTCACTCGCACCAGTCACAGATGCCCGATACCTTCAAATCGAGTCAAGATATTCAACGTCCGGGTTGTTCGCATCCGTCTGACGCGCGTAGCTCGACGGATAGGCTATTACCTTCCCTCGTGGCTTCAACCGAACCGAAAAGGATGCAATCATGCGAATGAGTTGACGACAATTTTCCGCCGGTCTTTCGCTGAGTTCTGGTGTGACACTAGAAAATAACGTGCGAGCTTGGAACATGGAGAAGACTCCGGATCTGATCATCCCTGCGTGGTATCGATGTGGATGTCGCATACTACAGTATTAAGAACGCTCAGTACTCAGTGACGATGTCAATCCGAGTGAAACCATGCACGGTACTACCGTGACTATCTTGACGATGTATCCATCCCGGGAAAACCAAGGAAGCCCATGCTGAGAATCTTCAACTAGTGCAATTCCCCTATCGAATTTAGAACGTAAGTAATGTGTACTTGTTGTCTGTTTCGTAGTCGACGAGCTGGGTGGTATTAGTACGGCGATTGTTGGGTGTTCGTCAATGTCGTCGCTATAATGTATGGCAGTCCCATGGTATGCGTGCGTCGGATAGGACAAGACTAACGGAGCTGGAGCGAGACTGGGATAAGTGCACGGCCGCAGCACGGGTGTAATGTATCCAAGACTGTGATGGACCTTAGTGTCTACTGTATTATGTAAGCTACACTTTCCTTAGTGGAGTTGCCACGCCTCCTCTCCCCGGGCCGCATCTAACAATCTTGTGCTCCTGCATTCCAGGGAACCAAGTTGAGCCGAATAACCCCAAGAGATGTATGCCAACCGGGATGCCATCCGACCAACCGATATCCGTTCCATTTCGTTGTATGATTCAATGGAGAATCATTCTTCATTCATGCAGTTCCGGCTGCGGCACTAGACAAGAGGGTAAGTGGAATAACCGCTTCCATACCCGAGCATGTTGCACTCATAGTATGCAAGCAGGGTACAGGTATGTCTTGAAAGTACTTATATCTGGGTAACCATGAAGATCGGAACAGCATTCAGCGAAAATGAGTCTGTGTGCTCAACCTCCTTGCCAGGATGCGGACTCTAATTCACGTTACATCTATTCTGCTCCTCCGAGTATTGGTTCCCCACGTTCTGTGTCTACACATCCCACCACCAAACACACCTCAATCGCCGAACAACGGGGAGAGGTAAGACTGAACGGCCATTTACTATTCCCTCTAGCGACTGAGTGTTTTCTCCGTAGCACATCGTGGGTCGTAATGTTCCAAATATCGTCATCTATGGTGAAACCGGTGTCGGCAAGTCGTCCATCATCAATCTCATTGCTGGTCAGAAACTAGCGGATACTTCCAATGGCGCTCTTGGGTGTACGTTCCAGCATAAACGGTACATCGTCTCGTTGGACTGGATGTCATGCGCCCTCTGGGACACCACGGGACTGGACGAGGGAACCGAGGGGACTGTGCCTGCCAGGCTTGCGGAAAGCAATCTGGGAGCGTTGATGCGAGGACTGGCACATTCCGAGGGCATCCACCTCATCATTTATTGCATCCGCGGCACCCGACTCACTAAAGCCCTCAAGCGAAACTACGACCTATTCTACGTCACGGTCTTCCGGAAGAAGGTGCCTGTCGCGTTGGTCGTGACCGGTCTGGAGCACCAGCAAGGCGGGATGGATACGTGGTGGAACGAGAACGAGGGGGTTTTGCGGCGGTACGGGATGCGGTTCGATGCACATGCGTGCGTGACGACACTCGATGTCGACGATCATGTCATACAGCAACGGCGCTCTGACTCGCAAAAACTTCTGCGGGAGCTCGTAGTTAGGTATTCCAGGCTCCAAGCTTGGAAAACCGATCCGTCGTTCATATCGCGGGTCTTGCCCGTGTTCCGCACTGTCCTCCGCAAGACGTCTTCTACGGGTAAACCGGGAGATACCGCAAGCATACGGAAGGTCATCGTCTGTGACATGGCCGAAGACGCTCCTGTCGAGTTCTCGCCGGGAATTACCGCTGTGTGGGAGAGATTCACAGCTCGAATAGGCGAAGGGGAGTACGAGTTTGTCCGGATCAACAGGCATGCCCTGCAGTTGCCGACAACTAGAACGTTGGCGGACATTGGGGGCGTAGATGCGGGCGTGCTCGTCTTCTACACCTCCACTCTGCTCAGTTCCCACATCTCGTCAACGGACGTTGACGCGCTGAGGATGTTCTATGACATTGCGGATGGACAGATATGTCCGGTGATCGTCGTACTGCGGGGCTGCAACGATGAAGAAGTCGCCCGGACGTGCTGGGCTGACGTCGCCTCGCGTCACAGCAACATTCAAGCATATTTTGTCCCCTTTCCCAGCCCAGCGGATGGCAAGTCGGACACGCAAGCAAAGTTGGGAGAGATGATCCAGGGGTTGTGCATCGAGCACGTCGAGGTCAAATTCCGCAAACTGAAATACTCTGCTGGAAAACGATTTCTCGCAGCCGTGGTGAAGCGTTCACTTCTGTAGACTGCGCATGTCGGAGACAGGGTAGGGTCAATACAAAGACTGTCTCAGCGACGCAACCCGCACCGAGACCCCATAGCCAAAGTCTTAGATTGGTAGCGGTTTTCCTTTCTCTTCTTACTGAAACTCGTTGTCAAAGCTCACTACCTATACGACCGTAAGGAGACTTACAACCGCCAGTGGATAGCCTACCTCGCTAAATTTTTTCCCATGTTCTCTGTGTTTTGTATGACTGAGCGAGCAAAGATGTTGCGCAAGCGCACCATAAAATCATATGAGAGTGCCCTGTCAACATGGCTATGTGTACAGAACAGATCTCGAGGTGACGGCGACACGTTGTTAGTAAATAGTACATGTCAGATAAATCGAAACACCAGGCTGGGGATACGTTCTACATATCACTCGTTCGAGGAACGTCTGCTATGCTGCTGCGCCAAAAACATCAGCCTTTCGCAATGATGATCTCCGCCAATTTCTGCGCCTCGCTACGAGGAAGCGCACAACGTGCTTCGAGCTGCTTCACTATTTCTTTCTTCTTGAGGAACATCCTGCCCGTAAAAAGTGCCCGAAGCTTCGCAATAAAGGTGGCGAGCCAATCCCGTATGTCCTGGATGTAAGAGGGGTTGTGACTGCTTAGGGCATCATGGAACAGGTTCTGAAGAGCGCTCTGCGACTGATCCCGTTTCTCCGTGTACAACGTCACGTGAGCCGGGAGGGCGGTGATACACGCATGTGCGACAGAAGAGACCCCATACTTCTCGAACGTCCGTTCGTTTCTCTCCCACCAATTCTCCATGACGCCTTCATTTTCCAGGTGTGTGATGACGAGGGCGAGGGGCACCCGATTGTTACACAAAATCTCGGAAAAGAGGCGATAGTTTCGCTGCATCGCAGCGGTGTGTCTCCCGGCCTTGACGCAGAAGAGGAGGAGATCGATGCCACCAGCCTTATACAGGGACAGAACGAGCTCCTGAGCCTTTTCAATGGCGCCCATGAATGTATTGAGACCCATGTCTGACTCTTCGAGCCCGACCGTGTCGAAAACGCGGAGCGAGGTGCTTGAGTTTGAAATCGTAAAAGAATACTCCTGAGCCTTTAGCGTACAGCCCTCTAGGTTTGAAGACGTTACCGCGACGTCGCGGCCCGCCATCAAGTTGATCACCGAACTCTTGCCGACGCCGGTTTCTCCAAAGAGAATCACATTTTTGGCTGTGTTGCCGAGCGACGCTAACCGAGAAGAATGATTAATAATACCTCATGGTGATCTATTGCAACCTACTCCTCTGCGTGCCATTATAGATGAAATAATTTTGAGCGGAGTCTTGTACTACTGCGTCCTTCTCCGGATCATGATCTCAAGGTTTTTGTCAGGGGGTTTAGGGATGAGGTAGCAGGCGACATAATCGACTTACAAGTGATGTCGTTGACGGATCGACCGCCGGATATCTTGGACTCCATTCACTAGGTGTGTGAGCTACAAAAGTTACAATGGTCAAAAGTGGAAAAGAAAGCAGTGTTCTTTGGGAATCTAATAGATCCTCCACAGAGTGACGGATTCGAAAGAGGAAAAGAGTCGCGGATAGGAGTCAGTTATGAAAGAGGGAGTCGATTTATACTGCCAGGTCAGTTGTTGATATCATGTCCACTCCGCAAACTGTCCATAACTGTAGCGTGCGGTGGAACAAACTTAGACTGTGGACGCGTCGCCCGGATCGTGATCTGGAGTTGACTTGTGCATGCAGGTCAGATGCAAGGCGTTGACAGAACCAGCTGCCTATGCAGGGCATCAGGGCAAGGCTGTCCTCTGTGAGCAAGAACAGGGTGACTACATTGCGCGCGCTGCGGGACACGAGACTACGAAGGAGATCTGAAAGGAAGGTATTAAAATCATCTACGACATCTCCAATAGCAGATTCCAAGGCAGATACAGAAACAAAGACGAAATTCGAAAATTCCATAGAATCTCGCTCACGTTGCGTCTTGGCCGTCTCTATCATAAACTGCGACATGGTCACAAGTCATTATGAAAATCCTGCCAATTCAGCAGAAAGGTCGATGGGAACCTGCAGCCTGCTGCAACTCGGTTTAGCGCACATGTGCATGACCTTTTAATTTACTTACCGCCATTCTTCAATCACAGCTAAATTTACAGTGCTGTTAGTGGAGTCGCGTACTAGTGATAACGTTACATACCGTCCTGCCGATTACAAAGAGAGGGTGCATTGCAGTCTTGTTTTCCATTTCGCAATTCAAGTTCACCGTCGTGGACTCGTCAGCTGCCACTGAGTGCCTCCCTCTAACGACACCCTCGGTATTCTCCGGGTAGAAACCTGAATGTGGGCTCTTTGGTCAAAATGCCCTTGGATGGACTTAGCTACGTTGCTCTGTAAGTTTTTTTACTTTTTTATTGGATCCTGGGACAGTGGTTGATATAAGTCATTTTTCCACCAGCAAACAATTCCGGCCCATGGGCATGATTCAATAGTTGCCGGAGATGGAATTGAAATACCAGAGAGGGTATATGATTTTTCCCAGGCCATCCTTCTTTTGATTGCAAGTTGTCGGCATCCCTCTCTGCCACACAGTCACGCCTTCTTCCGCTGGTTCTGTTAGGTATGTTTGCAAGGAGGCTCATCGCATTACGCTTCACTCAGCCCTGGAAGGTCTATTAATTTAAAGGTTCAATTACTTTACGCTCTGCGATCTGGTCCGCACATGCATATGGCAAGGATTCAGCGTGGAATCCCTGTCAGACGCTCACCATGCATACCCCATACACCACTTCCCAAGGGTGTGTTTGGTTCCACTGATGGTACGCCGGCTTTAAATAATAGATGCTCATCGTGACACGAGCGTGCACATTAGAAAATACGATTCTAGAAAAACCAAATTGAACCTAAGGGGCAATCAAGAGAGATAAACGCGAACCAGGATATTATCCAACGAAACCGTAACGCTTCCAGACCTTCCTAAGAATGTTCCACTTGTGAGGCCGCAGTACGATGCAAGTAAAGGATGGGTAACGGTCTCGACAGTTCTTAAAGCTGATGTAGCCATGAAAAAATGGTTCAAAAGTCTAGCGAAAATGATTGCCCAACATGTACAACCCATTCACTCTGCCGCTCTAGGTGTTTTTCGTGGTCCCGTACACTCGGAGTTCACAGATCCCCAAACCAATCCCACGCCAGGACAACGAAACATGGTAAAGTTGAATAGCCTTCCATTCCCTTCAGCTACTCAGTGTTTTCTCCGCAGGACAACGTTGATGTCTGTGTTCCAAATATTGTCCTCTACGGTGAAACTGGGGTCGGCAAGTCGTCCATCATCAACCTCATTGGCGGTCGGGAGCTCGCGCACACTTCCAATGATGCTGTCGGGTGTACGTTCCAGCATCAACGGTACATCGTCGAGCCAAACGGGATGTCGTGCGCCCTCTGGGACACTACGGGACTGGACGAAGGAAGTGAGGGGACGGTTCCTGCAGCCCAAGCGGAGAGTAACCTAAAGTCGTTGATCCAAGATCTGGCCAACACAGGGGGCATCCACCTAGTAATCTATTGCATCCGTGCTACCAGGCTCACGAAGGCACTCCAGCGCAACTACGACCTATTTTATGTCACAGTCTGTCGAAAGAAGGTGCCTGTCGCGTTGGTCGTGACCGGCCTGGAGCACCAGCAAGGCGAGATGGACACGTGGTGGGCTGCAAATGAGGCAGTGCTGCGGCGGTACGGGATGCGGTTCGATGCACATGCGTGCGTGACGACGCTCGATATCGACGATCATGCCATACAGCAACGGCGCCATCATTCGCAGGGACTTCTGCGGGAGCTCGTGATTAGGTACTCCACGCTCCCAGCTTGGAAAGCCGATCCATCGTTTATATCGTCTGTCTTGCCCATGTTCCGCACCGCCCTTCACAAGACGATGGCCGCGGGTAGAACGAAGAAGAGTACAACCATTCGGAGGGTGATCATCTGTGACATGGCATCTGCCAGTAACACTTCCACCCCCGTCCTCATCAAGTCCTCACCGGACATACCCCTAGGGACGCACACGGAGTGGGTTCAGATAGAGGGTCGGTCATACGAGTTTGTTCACGTGGACAAGGGTGCGCTGCAGATGCACACATTTCAGGTGCAGCACGCCGTGCCAATGGATGTGGTCTCAGGTGCGGGCGTACTCGTCTTCTACACCTCACCGCTGGGGAATGCCGTTATCCCACCCGAGGAAGTTGACATGCTAGAGGTGTTTTATGAGATCGCGGGCGGACAGACGTGTCCCATGATCGTCGTGCTGCGGGGTTGCGATGATGAAGAACGAGCGACCCGGGAATGCCGGAATGTTCTCGCCTCGCGCCACAAGAACATCCAGGCATATTTTACTACCTTTCCCAACCAAAGGTTGACCGAGATGATCGTGGGACTGTGCATCGAGCACGTCGAGGTCAAAACCCCCACAGTCTACAGGGCTTACGCGGCTACCAAACAATGGCTCGTGACCGCTGTGGAAACAGTCATACCGTTTCGACGGAGACGTGACAAGGTCGTCCCTAGGACTGATTCGACGACATAACTTACTTCCAGTACTTGACTCTTGGATTGTTACCAAGGTCTGCACGCCTATTTCCCCCCCCTTCTTTTCCCGACTGCTTTCGCTCTTGCAATCATTGAGTCTGGACGCTTACCTAGCCTATATCAGAATTCCAAGAGAGTGCGGCAGGGCTAACTTATTTCTATAGTGCGTAATTTGGACGCGCATAAGGTACGCAGCCAAGTTTATTGTTTCCAGACAAAACAGTGATCATCACAGTCGTACGGCAAGATTGTAGCATGGTATCGGCCATTTCGCCACAACACGTCTTGTGTCCGAAACGATACCAATGTTCACTAGCTCCAGCACCATCGTGCTTTGAGGACAATATTTAGGGTCAGACGTGCTCGATGCAGTTGGCAGTTAATATATATTTGTCGTTGGGCTCGAGTTTGCATGAACCAAATACTTATGCAACCATCATTGTCCGCACGATCCCCTCCCACTTCGCCCTGTTCGAGGCCTGTGGTGTAGGTGAGGGAGCAAGGGTCGGACTCGGGATTAGAGCGTGGGTTAGGTGCGGTCCAGGATGGGTCACGATCTTGAGGATGAAGTGGGGATTGGGGAAGGGTATGAGGGTGCACATTGACATGCCGATGATCTCGGGTCGGGATAGGGCTGGGGGTAGGTAGGCGTGCCCTGAGAGATGCCTGATAGGCCCCAGCTCCAGGCACATATAAAATAGTTATCACTGCTAGACCAGCCTTGAGGCATCGAGGTATCGCTTCTCGTTTAAGGAAATTCATAAATCATGATATAGCTCACCATGACCAACAGCCAGATCTTGCAAGCGGACATGCTGTAGAGTGCATCCTGATAAGTACTGAGTGGGTTTGAAAATCATGTCCTGAACGAACTAGGTGACTGAGTAACTTTAGCTGTATTAAAATGTGTGTTCAGCCTGGCCCAACGGAGATCAATTGCAGGGTGTGATGCAGGGAGGTCCCGGTCCGTGTTGAACTTAACTTAATCCATGCCGCATTGGAGATTGCAAGGTTTACAAGGCCTATCGATTCAGATAAACTCCATCTTTCAAGTCGGAGTGAGTCTTGGTGATCATACTACCTGTTGCCCCTAGTGCAGTAGTACACCGCCGTCTGTGGTGTCCAAAGAACTTGCTAACCCTCCAGGGACAGTTGGGACGCTATCAGGGCACAGCCAATATAGACGAGCACGCTACTTCTGTCGAATGAGTAAGATTAATGTCGAGCGTCGGGCACGAGTCTGCTGTGGACGCGCGCTTGCGATACATGGTAGCCAATGGCACCGCCCACTGGCAGGATGCCCCGCGAGAACCTACTTACATGAATTAAGCAAGGGCAAAGCATGTCGATTTTCCGAGTTGTAGATACTTTGAATTTGTAACAAGCGGTGACGGGGCCTTCAATGATTGCATCGGAACATGTCGACCAGGCTTCTCGTACAGTATTCAGAAATGACCTTTAGCGACGTACGTTGTCAATGGGTTACGACACGTGCACCACGAGCACCATTTTCGGACGTTGCCAGGCATACCCCTTCCCAACAAGCACTCCGACAGAAATACGCTATATCTCCGGTGCTATCTGTGCGAATAGGAGTAGCCCGGTTCAAGAAGCTCGTCCAGTTTGCGAGACGTCTCGCCGGCTGGGATGCAAGCTGGCCTGGGTCGATATTTACTGCTCAGCGAGGCCATCCATGCGATGTACAAGTGGTATGCAAACTCGTCCCTTTGTATGGACTACCTCGCAGAGCCTACGTCGTATGAGGCTCAGGGGCCCTCCAGGAGCTCTTAGCCGGGAGCCCCCTGACGACTCAAGTTTGTAACAAAAACGGGCAACCCTTCAATCCTCTCGGGATCGAGGGGCGCGTTACCCCTAGGCGACTCATGTTTTTTAAACAAAAATCGACCACCCTTCAATCCTCTCGAGATCGACGACGATAGAAAACACGTCGATGTGGTTCACCATCTCGAGAAAGTCAGGACCCGGCCCGCGACACCCGTGCCACGGCTGTGAGCGTTCTCGCTGATCGCCGCCATATTCCATATCGTCAAAAGTTCTATCAGACGCTTGCAGGGAAACAAAAGTACTTGAAATTTCAGGATTCGGAATGTTCTAATGTGTTTCCAAAGAACGATCCACCTTACAGTGGCATTGACAAAAGAGGCATCCATGCTATTACTTCCGACATCCTAGGAACTCCTCGCCGGGATTGGGGTTACAAATTAAAGCCTTTTTGGAATCCCATTTCTGTCCCATTGAGGTGTGTAGCCCTTGAACTCGTAACGTTGACAGTACGATACGCGAGGTCTTATCGATGTCGGCAAATCCCGAACCCGGTGCCCTTGGGTGACTGGCAGGCACGTACTATAGTCCGATTATGTTCGCAAGTTATAGAGCATCCCATCGAAGTGGCCACCCACCGAATGTCATCACGAATCTAGCAAACCAGACGGTGGGGAATCTGAACTAGTCACACTCACTGACTAGGTTAGTTTTGGTAGTTATTAGTGACACCTTGCATGCGTCTGGTTCGCATCCGTGAACCGCAACACTGCACAATCTTATATCTATTCCACTTTGTTCGAATGTGATATAACTATGAGATGCAGCGTAAACATTCCGCAATCATCTCAATTGCAAATCCGAGCCCCAGCGGACTGACCACCGTTGGCTGGATCACCTCATGCTCACCCGTGAAACTGCACATTGTGGAGTTTCTTAGCTTCCACACGTTCCGGGGTGCTGATGATCAAACAGCGATCTTCTCGTAAGGTTTATGCCTTCTATTCCATGTTTACAGTAGTTTGAATCGTGGCATCAGAATCTTGTTATTGACGAGAAACACGATGGCTTGTTTTAGGTGATTTTGCTTACATAAGCTACAAATCACCAGTTTATACGTTGACAGGGTTCTTGCCCACCCATACAATTTTGGTGTGACGATGATGTCGGACATCCTCAACTTGCCGAGTCAAGTCTTCTATCTTGATACGCCCATAATCTCACACTGTCAGTCAAATTACATTGCCTCATGACCAGATGATGATTCAGCTAGCCGCCCACACCATAAGCGCCTTGGACTCGTTATATGAATCGCCCGTGCCGGCCTTTCAATGTAGTTTCGCTGTTACAGTAACCTACCGCTAAAAACAATCGACTGAAGAACTCGATCCTGGCTCGAACACTCCTCTGCGCTCTATAGGACTCCACATCTTCTTCCAACCTCCATATAATGGGATCAGAGTATGGGCGCATCTTGGATGTTCACTTTATACTGACTTGCCTTTCTCCAGTTCCATAGCTGCACCTCCACAACTTGGTCCAGTTGTTGCTACGGTGCCGGACCTCACCAGCACACTTCTGCGGAGTTCCCATCGTTCAGCCGGAACAGGTGCTTTTGGCACCGTGTATAGTTGTTCGTGTACGCAGAACGGGAAGGTTAGCATGTTCTACTTGGCTCAGGGTTTACCAATTCTCTGTCTTTAGGTTGCCGTCAAGGCTATCAGCTTTGATCGCTCCGTCCCCCTGGCTGATAGGGCCGAGTTCGTGCGAGTGAGGTGACAATAATTTCCAGCCGAATGTTTCGCTGACTTCTAGTGTGACTCTAGAAAATGAGACGCGAGCTTGGAATTTGGAAAAGATTAGACCACCCCAACATTGTCCCGCTCCTTGGCACAGCAGACGGCGGAGATTTCGGGTCTGATTATCCCTGCATGGTTTCGATGTGGATGCCACGTGGAACGCTCGCTGAATATGTCAGTCGAAGTGACAATGTCCTTTCGCTTCTTGATCGCATCCGACTTGTGAGTACAAGAGACCCTCGGACTGTCATCCAGCTTAAGATGATGCCACAGATTACAGGGTCAGCTGCCGGGCTAGCGTATCGTAGGTTCAAGAGCTCGCTTGTTGTGGGCATATGTGACACCATCCTGCAGTGCATTCAAAATCCGTTATTCATGGGGATTTCCACCCTGTAGGTTGCATCATTTTATTGGCCTGTCGACCGCATGATTTATGTCCTTGTTTGTATCCTTGTAGGGCAATATTTTAATTGATATTGACCATAACCCGCGCCTCACCGACTTTGGCTTCTCTCAAACCCTTAGCCCGCAGAACGACTTGAGTTACCTCTGGACTACATCCATTCGCCCTGGCGCAAAAATGTGGGTTGCACCGGAGCTGTTGCATCCCGGCCTATCCACAACCGAGGATGAATCTGACAAGGAAACTGCCCTTAACGTCGATATTTACTCTCTTGGCAGTATCATCCTCCTCGTACGTCGTCCTTGGTTGTTGCTCATGTTTCCATTCCTCCAGGTCTGAATTGGACTTGTAGATCCTTTGTGGAAAATCACCATGGAACTCAGCGGAATTCGAGAACAAATCAGATGAACTCCAGAACCCACCGCGCCCACTGTGGCCTATTATTCCGGACCCTGTTTGGGACTTTATCAAGCGATGTTGGTCTCCACAGGCTCCAGGAAATCGGCCATCGGCCCTGGAAGTACTGTCGTTCGCCCAACAAAGACTACAGCAACTGTTGCAGCCAAAGTATGTTGCCAGCATGATTTTCTTGCTAGTTCCTGACTGTTGATCAAAGTCCTGGTGCCAATATCAATGTCGTATTATTTGGTGCTCTTGGATGCGGCAAGAGTTCAATCATCGATCTTCTTGCCAAGGATCCAATCGCGCCAGTATCCACCAACACGGAACCTTGCACCGAGCAATCCCGATGCTACCAAATATCCATCGGCGAAAGGCAATTCCGTCTGTGGGACACGACGGAATTTCACCTTTCCCGTGGGGGAGACATCTGTCACCTTTCGCCTTACGAACAAGCACATGCTGTCTTGCGAAACCTTCCTGATGGCGTTCACCTTATTCTTCTCTGTGTACGCAAGGATGAAATCCCATCGCTTGGCAATCTCTTCTGGTTGATCAACGATTTCTTCTTTGGCGGCCGTGCTCCGGTAGCCTTCGTCGTTACTCACTTTGACAATTTCGACCAACGTTTGTGGGATCGCAATCAACGTTCTATCGCCAAAATGACCGGCATCCCCATTCAATCTATCCTACATGCATTCAGGACCACAGCTCTGACAGACGATGATCAGTCCAGACAAAAGCTAAAGGCGCTTTTGGCGAGTGCTGTATCTTCGATTCCCCTCCCTCTTAATCTCTCGTCTCATGAGGCAGCTGCCCATGACATTGCCACCCACTGCAAATTGAGCGATTCCGATGCCGCGGATTTGGTGGAGAGGTTCAACAGGTCATGCAACATGGTCGAAAATGGCCGTAAAGAATCTCATTAACGACGGCGGTGGCAGAGGAAGCGATTTAGTTGTACAATGGTAGTGGATGATTGAGTGGACTTTGTTCCCTAGGGGAAAACGCGATACCAATTACGAGTAGTGAATTCAACAGTGCAGCTAGAATACTTGAGGTACGATATGGTACGATGGATTCGAAAAAGACTCATATGTGTTTATGTCTATGCCCGTGCCCCCCCCGCCAGTGGTGATATCTGCGTGACGAAATAAGAGCTTCAACCTCGCTCGCCGCCAAGTTTCTCCTGATTCGCCGACTTGCGCAGCCAACCCACCACGCTGATGAGTACCCATGCGGTCAACAAATCCTCTAAACGGCCAATCGTCCATGAGATGCTGTCGAGTTCCGCTAAGGGGACTCGGACGTCCGAGTCACGCGGAGCCCCGCACGCGGTTGGATTTTCCCCACCGCTGATCAGCGCTGATCCACGCGGATCGCCACCGGAACTGCTTCCCAACTGGCCCGCGTTTCCCCGTTTGGTTTGATCTCCCCCGTCCCAAAACGATCAGGAGACAAGGATTGATGCCGGCAAAGTGCGATAGCGTGTTCATCCGGCCTTTGTTTAAATGTGCCAGTGGTTCCTCCGTACGCCTTTCAAATGGACGCCGCGAGACCTACTACCACCCTTACTACTAGTAGCTTGACAGATACTCGATGGGGTTCCGCAGCCAACTGCACACTAACACTTTAATTGTTACTGTATCATAATAACGAAGCAAAGTACCATTCCGACTTTCCGAGACTGAATTACTCTAAGGATATTTTGGAAAGTCACCGCCTGCTGCATACCATGTGACAACAAGATAACACGGTTTGTACCGTGAGGCATAGGCGAAGCCATTATTTCGATGCAGGGAATTGTATAGAAGTTTTCACAAGCGACAAAGTGAAGATATTTTGTCCAGCCATACTAGCTGGCTGCGTATCCTTGACATCTGGTTCCCCAATAACCACACCACTACCGGTTATATCAGGTATCCCCACACAGGATATCTGTAAAAGGTTGTCCGTGCTGAGCTTCATCCATGACGTTTCACCGTCTCCTCCGTTTCCTGAATAGAGCAGAAAACAGATATAATCCGCCCCAACTACCAATTTCCCTTGTTTGCGACGTCGCGTGGTGTGGTGGTTGATTATGCATGCCGAGAGTCGTCGCGCGTCCCGGATAAGTTTAACGCGGGTCGCCCCGCATTCCACGACGAGATCACCGTACCTTCCCAAAAGACTTTCCTTGTCCGATCGTGGCTTCAGGGTAACGTGGAATGGGTGTCCAGGCCCATCTGGATCTACGACTGAGCAGAGCTCCATCGGAATTGGAGGCAATGACTCCAGAAACAAGCCACTTGGGGTAATGGTGAACTCTTGCACTCCAGCCCTGCCCTCCGCCATATGAGTCTTGAACTTGGGGTATGATGCGGGAGACAAAGGGAGAGCAAAGTGGTCCACGGATGGTTGTCCGAACCATGCAAAAACATCCCAACTAGGATTCTTTGCCGCAATAGCTTCGACAAGGCGCGAGAAAGCCCGCTGGCCCTCTCCATAAGTGATTGTAAGGTTGACGTGGAACAACCCGACAAGACAGTACGCCTTATCCTCGATGCGAGTCGTCTGTCGACTCGATGCCCAGGAAATGATCTCCCAGAAAGTACGCCCATGGAATCCATGGGTATTGTCGGAAGTGAGCACTGCTTTGGAAATGCCAGTGACATTCTCGAGATGGTGAACCACATCGTCGTGTTTTCTATCGTCGTCGAGCTCGAGAGGGTTGAAGGGTTGCCAACCTTTGTTAAAAAGCTTGGATCGCCTAGGGGCAAAGAGCATCTCGATCCCAAGAGGATTGAAGGGTTGCCAGTCTTTGTTGAAAAATTTGAGTCGTCTAGGGGCCAAGAGCTCCTGGAGGGTCCAGCCTCGTGTAAACCATGACTCGCGCGCCCAATCCTCATACGACGTAGACTCTGCAAGGTAGACCATACAAAGGGACGAGTTCGCGTACCACTTGTACATCGCATGAATGGCCTCGCTGTGTTCAGCTGCGTTCGTTTTATCTATACAACAAGTATCGACCCAGGCCAGCTTGCATCCCAGCCGACGAGACGTCATGCAGAACTCGACGAGCTTCTTGAACCGGGCCGCGCGCATTCTCCCAGAAGCAATGTCCTGATAAGTCGCTTCACCGGAGGGTTCCCATCGGTGAGACAATACGACATATTTCACGATCTCTTGAATGATTTGTCTGAGTATGGTCTCGCGCTTGGGCTGATACGTGGCCAAGGGATCGCTCAGGGAGCTTCTCATCCGTTCATGGATCTGCTCTTCAGTAACATTTGCTATCTCGTCTTGGAAGACGCGCAGGACGTCCTTTCGTAACACGAATTGCAGCTTTGACGTGTCGATGAAGCGGGAAGGTATTTCATTGTTAATATATTCTGTGAAGGCGTCGGCGATGGAACGGGACGGCTGTTCGCCGAAATTGTAAGTTGAAGACCATTCAAGGAATTCGCATTTGGTTTCTCACCGGGAACTTCAATGGTTTCTCTTTCTTCCTATTCCAAAAGATACCCTGGAGAAATGACATATTCATATTTCTCCCGTCGAAGTGCATGTTGGCAGAGCTAGCGAGTTCGTAGCGACACCCGAACAGAGTGGGGGAGAGCGCAAACTACAGGCTTTGTGGAACTAGAGCCTGTAGTCAAAGCAAGGGTTTTTAACACATTGCAACTAGCGTTCCAAAGCCCTTACCAAGCGTGTTCGGCCACTTGTAGTGATGATCGGTTGGTGGGCCCCGCGGCACCAGGCTGAAACGCCGTTGCTGCCAAACCATACCGCATACTTATGGGGCAAACCTCAGTTTATTAAGTAATTGAGGACATATTACATTCTTACGTCTACACACTCAGATTCTGGTCAGCATCGGAGAGTATTCTCAGAAGTTCTATGTTTATATATCGCTACAAGCAAACGAGACTTGCTAAGACGCGGTCTAGCTAGTGGACTGTTAGCTGGTGGTATGAGTAGACCATATGTAGCTACGCATAACGCCGTACAAACTAACCCAAACATCCCACGTTGGTCCCAGCGCAAATACAAATTTTGAACAGCAGACTTTTCACTGATACTAGGCAATGAGCATTGCAGCGGGGCAAGTTGCTGCTTAGCTATATCGTTTAATTATCACCAGCTCAGTTTTACCAATAGAACTCGATCTCAACTGTGTTTTAGACTGTGGATGGTGGAACAACTCCCATATACATGTTCCAGAATGTTTTGCAGTAACCTTTAGGATATGGGCCGAATTCAGACCAACAGCATTTTTTTTGTTGCACGGTTTTTTTAAAACCAATAATTGGGTGCATGTAGATTTTTTCTACTTCCCAATGCACCATTTTTACAGTGATATGCATTCCTCTTTTGGAAAGCGGTCAAGAAGGAATCCGAGTACATAAAGGAGCTTTGCCTCCTAGTCCAGCGCGATTCATATTCAGTCTCGTGGCTCCAGTCGCACTGCTTCTCTTGATCCTCGGCTAGCTCTGTCTTTGCGACATCCGAGGCTCAAATCTCTTTTCTTGCTGTGGGAAAGAAAAGTCCACACCTATACCGACGACGTATCACAATGATAACGACGTCAACGAGCACGTGGCCTGGATTCAGGCTCACAGGCGTTCGCTGGGCACCCGGAGATTACTGTACCAGTCACACACGGCGGAGATGTACGCTAGTGGCGGGGGCCAAGGCTTCCTTCTTTTCCGATTCTAATGCGCAATCCGCACTGGCGTGTAGTGTCCAGCTCACCTTGAACGTTATGTCCCGGAAATGTGACCAAACCATATTGGGGAAAGCGGGCCTGCGGGGGTAGGTCATAGGAAGCAAGCTAACGGTGTCGAGACGCACCGCGGCCAAGAGAGCGGAGATTGCGCAGTTCCGGTGACGATCCGCGTGGCCACACCAGGATCAGCAATTGAGGACATTCAACCACATGTGGGCTCTTCGTGGACGATTAATCATTTGGAGGTTTGTTGACCGCGTGAATACTCATCAACGTGGTGAGTCTAGCCGGGCAAGGCGGCGAATCGGTGGCGAGCAAGAAAGATGTCGAACCAGGACTAGCACAGAGCGTAATGGCCGTTGCATGACCTATCTTTTTGTGCAGCGGATTACGTTTGACGAGTCCCTGTGACCGTCTCACCCCGATGAGTCCGTTTCAACCTGTTCGATCGCTAGTCCGCCTGCGCTGACACCAGCGTTGGGACGTCTTATCAGATCTGTCCTTGGCGCCTCGTCTTTCTTTCCATCACGTCACGTCCTTTCACATCTATTCATATTCACCACATCGCGCAGATATCCACTACTAGCGGGGGCACGAGTGCAGACACAGACAGAAGCGTCTTATAAAGATCACTGTGGGAGCATCGGTATGCGATATCATGGCGTGTTTCTACAATATTAAGTATATAGAGACCGAAGCATTCCGTGTTATCGACGGCAACTTATCCATCGTATCATATCGTACCATCTCGCATCCCAAGCACTAGCAATCGGTCTCGAGTTGTCCCCTAGCGAACAAAGATCCTGCCAGTCATCCACTAACGCTGTACGACTTGATGAGTTCCTTGGCCAGCTCCATCGTCAACCCACAATGCTTCACGATGTTCTTCGCGGTCAGCTTCTCTGGCACGCGGCCCGTCTCCCCACCCCTCTCTAAGGGCAATTGAACGGAGATTTCTTCCCCCTTGGGAAAAGAGACGCAATTCTCGAGCATAGCCTCGACCGCCAGTTTAGATTCCGATACTCTTTTGTTGAATTTGGAGTCCTCCGGATCGGCGTTCGACAAGGATGTGATACATGCGTGACCTATCACGTTCCCGCTCAAGGCCTTAAGCAGGCCTTCGCCATTCATTTCCCACCACTGCTCCATTGGCTCGTGACGCTCGAGATGGGTGATAACGACGGCGACTGGAGCTTGCCCTTTGCAAAGGAATTCTTCGAATAACCTATAGCAGTTCAGTTCCGATGGGGTGAGCTTGCCACATTGCTTGACGAAGACGAGAAGATCGACGCCACTTTCCACAGACAAGCTACGAATGAGCTGAACGGTATTCATTACAGCTTGTCTGGTGTTATCGTGGCCGTTGCGTACTCCGTTGAGACCCACGGTGTCCCAAATAACGAGCTGTTTCTTGGGGGTGTCGAACATGTACGAGCTAGAATCCAGTGTACAGGATTCTATACCTGAAGTGACTTGCGCGACAGGACGCCCAGCGATGAGATTGATGACCGAGCTCTTTCCGACACCTGCTTTCCCAAAAAAGACAACGTTGATGTGGCGTCGCGGTCTGCTGAACTTCTCCACTAATGTTGTAGCATCACGATTGCTCAATCCGCAGTGAGTGGCGATGTCGCGGGTGGCTGCCTCATGGGACGAGAGGTTAAGGCGTAGGGGAATTGGCGTTACACTGTTGGCACAGTTCTCCAAGAGTTCCTTCAGCGTTTGTCTGGACTGATCACAGCTAGTCCGAACCGTGGTGGTGCATGCAACTGGGATAGATTGAATGGGGATACCGGTCCTGGTGACGATAAAACGTCGATTGCGTTCCCACCACCGTTCGTCGGGAGTGTCAAAGTGGGTAACGACGAAGGCTACTGGGGCATGCCCACCGAAGAAAAAATCGTTGATCAACCAGTAGAGACCACCAAGCGAAGAGGAGATTTCATCCTTGCGTGCACAGAGAAGAATAAGGTGAACGCCATCAGGAAGGTTTCGCAAGACAGCATGTGCCTGTTCGTATGGTGAAAGGGGACTGATGTCTCCCCCTCGGGGAAGGCGAAATCCCGTCGTGTCCCATAACCGGAATCGCCTTTCGCCAATGGATATCCTGTAACACCGGGGTCGCTTGGTGCAAGGTTCCATGTTTGTAGACACTGGTGCAACTGGCTCCTCGGCAAGAAGATTGATGATCGAACTCTTCCCGCATCCAAGAGCACCAAATAGCACGACGTTGATATCGGACGCAGGACTTCCATCAAGAGTCAGGACTTCGTTAGAAAATCATGACGGCAACATACTCTGGCTGCAATATTTGCTGTAGTCTGTTCCTGGAGAACGACAGGACTTCCAGGGCCGATGGCCGATTTCTTGGAACTCGTGGAGACCAACATCGTTCGATAAAGTGCCAGACAACGTCCGGAATGACAGGCCACGGTGGACGCGGTGGATTCCGGAGTTCCTCTGAATCTTTCGCGAGCTCCGCTGTGCTCCGTGGTAATTTTCCAGACAGTATCTATAAGTTTCAATTAAGCAGCTGAAATATGTAAATCTAGACAACATACGAAGAGGATGATGCTGCCTAGAGAGTAAATATCGCCGTTGAGCTTGGGTTCAACCATGGCATCCGGGAATAGGTCAGGATGTAACAGCTCCGGTGCAACCCACATCATTGCGCCGGGACGAGTGGAGTTAGTCCAGAGATAAGTCAAGTCGTTCTGGTGGTCAAGGGTTTGAGAGAAACCAAAGTCGGTGAGGCGCGGGTTATGATCTGTGTCAATCATGATATTTCCCTACAAGAATATAGAATCAGACCGTCGACAGGTCAATGAAGTCATGCAACCCACGGGGTGGAAATCCCCATGAACAATAGACTTTGAATGCACTGCGGGAAGGTATCATATAAACCGACAGCAAGCGAGGGTCATTGAACCTACGGTACTCTAACCCGGCAGCTGACCCTGTAATCTGTGATGTCATCGTAAACTGGATGATCGTCCTGTAACCTCTTGCACTCACGAGTTGGACGCGACTAGGAATCGAAAGCACGTTTTCTTGTTCCTTGACATATTCAGCGAGCGTTCCATGTGGCATCCACATCGAAACCATGCAAGGATGATCAGACCCGAAATCTTCGCCGTCTGCAGTGCCAAGGAGCGGGACAATGTTGGGGTGGTCTAGTCGTTTCCATATTCCAAGCTCACGTTTCATTTTCTATAGTCACGCTAGAAGTTGGCGAACTTTCAAGTTGCGGAAAGATTGTTGTCGCAACTCACTCGCAAGAACTCATTCTTTTCATTTTGATCCATGGAGCGAGGGAAGGAAATGGCCTTGACCGCAACCTAAAGACAGAGAGAATGGGGAAGCCCTGACCCAAGTGGGAGTGCGAACATGCTAACCTCTCCGCTCAGTGCACACGAGCAACGATACACGGTACCGAACGAGCCTCCACCAGCTAAACGCTTCGAACCCTGCTTAAGCGCATTGGTGAGGTCCGGCGGATCAATCGGATCAACTTGAAGAGGCGTAGCCACTGAACTGGAGACACACGTGTCAGTGTACAGTGAACGTCCAAGCTGCGACCATACGCTGGCTTCATTATATGGAGGTTGGAAGATGATGTCCTATAAGCGCAAAGGAGTGTTCGAGCAAGGGTCGAGTTCTTCAGCTGGTTGTTACTGGTTGTGGGCTACCGTAGCAACGAAAACGACATTGCGAGGCCAGCGTAGACGCTACATAAGTATAGCGAGACCAAGGCGCTTATTATGTGGGAGGTTAGCTTAATCATCTGGTCATGAGGTATATAACAGGTTGATGGGCGCATCAAGATAGAAGCGGCTAGCTAAGTTCTAACTCGGTTGAAACTTGAAAATGAGTCCGACAAGGGCTGCCAGTGACCCCACGCCGGCGTCTCTTCAATGTTCTCTTCCAGACTAAAGTTGTATTGGTAGTGCCTTGATGCAGTGACCAGTGGTCAGACTCGGATGCGTGAGCACGCTACATGTAACAATGTGCAATTCCACCAGTACTTGTGAGTTGTGAGAGGTGCATGGCACTTGAGGCTTGAAGAATGACATGATCTTGACTCTCGGGTAAGCTCCAGTGCGTCTTAGACCCTTAGTATAATCAGTTCTGTGGCAATGCACAGAGAGGGTCAGTGGAGTTGCGGTGCAGTACTTAGAGCGCCAGCTGCAGGATGGATGCACCGCTGCGTGTCGGCGTCGTCCGCGGCGGCGGTCTGTCACTCCGCCTATGTGGTGACCTCCGCAGCTTTCGGGATGACCATCGCGTCGACGGGTGTAGGATCTGTCTGTCTAAACACTCAATTAACCCGGATTCGCGTTTATACAGCTGTCCGACATGCTTCATCCCATACAAATAGCGAAGAGATTTTCAAGGCATGAGCCTGAGCATGAAATGTAGCATAAAACACCCTAATGACATGATATACGGAGTGAAGTACACATGGTCGTGCCGGTGAAGGGAAGAAAACGTGATGCTTAGGCGGTCCTGGTGATACGGTGTCAATGTCGTAGCCACTAGAACGAGATGAGGCCTTACTTGTGCGAGGCCTTGATAGCGGCAACCTTGGCCTTCTTCTCCGCGAGGCGTTTTTGGAGGATGGCTCTGGAGAGTCAAGGGCGGGTCAAGGTTGAGCGCACGTACAGAAACCGTCAGATTGGAACGTACTCGTATTCTGTTTTCTGCTCCTTCTGGCGATCAAACCGGCGACGGTTAAGAGCGTGGAGATGACGGCGGCGTTGCAGCCGGATGGGGGTGACAAGTCGTTGGATTTTAGGTCTGCCGAATCAAATCAGCATCGTCACTTGAGGGGTAAGTATCATAGCTCACGCTTTGGTGTAAGACTTGGCGTCCTCCTTTTTCAAGCTCTTGACCTCCCGTCGGACAACATACTTTCTCACATCGTCCTCCTTGCTCAAGTTGAAAAACTTTCTGATCTTGGTCGCGCGCTTGGGACCAAGTCTCTTTGGAAGGACGTTGTCGGTCAGACCGGGGATCTCACTCTCGCCTTGCTTCACAATGACGAGCGAGAGGACGGCGATGTCGGGGCCGACGATGCATCCGCGGACGGATTTGCGCTTGCGCTCACCGGTGCGGCGAATGCGGTAGCACGAGTGTCCATCGGCGAGGAGCAGACGGACACGGTGGGGAAGCAAAACACCTTGTTTCATGGGGAACCCTTGTTTGTCGTTTCCACCCGTGATGCGGAGGATGTAACCCTTGAATTCATCGCCTATTGTGTCAGCCTCGACTTCTTGGGCGATTTTCTTGTCGAAAAAGATGCGGCTTGGTGAGGGTGAGAGGGGTACACGCGAGGATAGGGTGATGGACGTACTAGCGTCGCTCCTCATCGAGGTTGATGGTCTTTTGTTGGCCGGTGGCGGGGTCTGTACGCGGCGATGAGCGTATGAACGCGGGTGATCTCGCACAGATACTCACTGGCGATGTTGAGCTTCATACTAACGTGGTGATCAGCACAGACGTTAATCAGAGTGAGCTGAATGTACGCACATGACTGCAGGTCGTCGTCACCGGCGGGTAGGTCTTGAGGATGGCGAACAACGTTCAGTAACTTGAGCCATCCAAAGCTGACTAACCGATTAAGGTTTTCAACTGTACAGTGTCACGTATCACACAACAAGCCACAATGTGACGCGTGACATTCAATGTCATCGTTGTGACAGTCCCTCTGTGCGTGCCATCCTCGAGACTTTCCTCAACGTCCGCCTTCCCGCCAAAATCTGTGCGTGTTCGTCATGCTCATCGTTCGCAACGTCGCTAAAGATTCTATAGAGCAATCATGGGTCGTATGCACGCTCCCGGAAAGGGTATCTGTACGTCGTCTAACTTATCGCGTTCAAATGATTCCGCACTGAACGTTCGCCAGCCTCGTCTGCCCTTCCCTACCGCCGTACTCCTCCATCATGGCTCAAGACGACCCCCGAAGAAGTCGTCGAACATATCATCAAACTCGCCCGCAAGGGTCTCACCCCATCCCAAATCGGTGTCACCCTCCGTGACTCGTACGGAATTCCCCAGGTGCGCTTCGTCACCGGAAACAAGATCCTCCGGGTGTTGAAGAGCCACAGTACGCGTTGGTCCCTCCCTGTCCATGATCACTGACTTATACTATTGTTCGTGATGTCATTCAACAGGCCTCGCACCTTCCATCCCCGAAGACCTCTACCACCTCATCAAAAAAGCCATCTCTGTCCGCAAACATCTCGAAGTCAACCGAAAAGACAAGGACTCTAAATTCCGCCTCATTCTCATCGAGAGTCGAATTCACCGGTTGGCGAGGTATTACAAGACCAAGCAGGTCATTCAACCCAACTTCAAGTATGATGCCAATACCGCGTCGACGTTGATTGCTTGATAGGGGTGTGTTATTGGAGGGAGTGGCATCTTCGGTGGGTCGAGTGGGTGGAGTCCGCGTCAGGTTATCCATCTCGGTTGGAGGAGAGGTGGATTCTGTCATTGGCTTGGGTCTGATACATGCCTCGCATCATACAGCAAATGAAAATGTAGGCTTAACTTCTTATGCATACATCGCCTATGCAGATCATCATGATTCCTTCCTCGATGTGCGTGCAAATGGCTTCCTATTGATCGCTTACTCGGCATAGATGCTTCATCTGTAGCTGCCATCAAATATGGATTGCAGTACCTGAGACCGCAGGTTCCAGTGTCCGTCTGACATTGCAGCTGTGCTCACGCGTCTGACCATTCCATTCTTGCTAACCAAGTACAGCAAGCATGTGGTGTGGATATCAGACCCGCTCGCGCTATTCAGTGTGGAGGTTAAGACAAGATAGACTTGGTGCCGAAGACATTGCGTGTGTGAAGTCGCCGAGAGCTGAAATGATCCGGCTGTGCTCTACGCTCGGATGAGTCTACACGTTTTGTCTAGTTGCTGATGGTCACGCTCAAGCCCGCGGAACGAGGCGTCGCAAAACCCGCGCAGGGTACGTTTCTGATGTTCCCAGCACGAACCAGCACACAAAGAGTCGAGAAACATGTTTTCAAATGTGGTGATTTAGAGAGTCGTCTTTTCATCATCTCTGCGCACATCGCTGTCACTAGCTGAATCCAACGATCTTATTCACATTCAAGGTAAAATGGATGAGGGTCATAATGTCGATTTTTCGCGGGCTGTGAGCTGAAAATATTACCTTGCACGTTTACAAGGTCACTGGGGTTTGACAATTGTGGCGGTGTTGGTTCCGTTTCTTGTGACCGTGGCTTTCTTTTACGTAAACAAGGTCACTGCCGGAACCGGCGCTTCCTCTAGTCTGTCTATGGATTTGGATCCCAAATTGTACGGTTAGACCGGTCTGTACCGTGACGTATTATATCACCGCTCGACTTGCAAGCTACACCACACGAACCTCCTACAGCTGCGCAAGTGGTGTAGGGACAAGGTATGCCGGAACGATGGGAAACTCACAAGCACCTTGGCTGTGTTGGCAGCTGCCAGGGATCCATATGATCATCGATAAGACAAACCGAGCATGAACGCTATCCGGCGGCAACGAGCTGTCGCCAGCTGTCAGTCTGAGAGTTTCGAAACCTGGTTCTGTTTCTCTTTTTTTCCATGACTATGGCGCCAGGAAGGGACCTGCACTGGCCGTCACTCGCGTCACTCGCGTTCCTCGCCACTGGACTGCTTTCTGTAGGTCCCGGGGGCATTCTTGCTCAAACCTCGACCGCTGTTTGTGAATCCACGTTCAATTGGGTACGTCGCTCTACCATAGGAGGGGTATTTCACTCTCACAGTTTCTTCGCAGATGGACAATAGCTTGGGTCAAAGCCCTTGTACTGTCTCAGCGTATCTCCTAAGCGTGTGCAACAACTACCGTATGTTCCTTTCCTATGGTGTCTTATAGTGTCATGCATGTCTGACGTTCATCAAGAATATACTGTCTTTCCCCTCGCAATCAACACTGAGTATAGTGGTCCCAATGCGGGCGAAGAAAATGTTTGTATATGTAACACTGTCACATACTGCACCATGAGTGCTTGTGCTGCCTGCCAGAGCCGTGCATATCCCGGGTAATGTTATTTCCCGCGAAACGTCGTTCGCATGCCCTCATCGATCATCTTTCACCATCAGTTATGATGTGTGGAGCCACAACTGCACCGGCACGACATTCTCTATCGGACCGTATGTTGTCACGTACCGTGTAGCCCCCATGAAGTTCACCATTCCAACAGCTCCGTACTGGATATCCCTGCTGGTACAGCGGTGCCACAGTGGGCGGACCAAAGCATGCAGGTGGTACGCATAACTTGCGTCGGGTATCTGCTGGCGTAGTGCTGAGTTTTTTTAGGTTGGTGATATGTTCAACATAACGCTTGCTCAGTCTGTTGGCGGTAAATTGCCATGTTCTGCGCTACCGCAAGTAACACTCATCGGATCGTCCAGACAATCCTGAGTCGACAGGTACTGCCAAACCCACCAGTGCGCTTGCAACGTCAACTCTTGCTTCAGTATCTCTTACCAACTCGGCATCAGCCTCAGGCGGAACGGATACCTCAACCCCCACAAATACCTCAACCCCCACAGGCACCTTAGCCCCAACATCCTCGAGTAGCAGTTCAAATACTGCGGTGATCGCCGGAGCTGTTGGTGGTGCCGTCGGACTTGCACTGGTCGCTGCAATTGTTATCTTTCTGAGGAAGAAGCACTCTCAAACACCGCCATCAGCACCTGCCGAATCACCCACTGGTTATACAGACTCCATTCCACTCTTTTCCCAAACGGCACGACCCAAGCTTTATGTGAGTGGAGAGACATCTTCAGAGACTTTGGTGTCTTACAGTATTCCAGAACCCGTCTGATCCCAGTACATTCCCCCCTTCTGTGCCTCCAGTCACTGTTATGACTGAATCATCGATCGACGGAGATAATACCGCTATTACCCGCCCCACCCCTTCAATGCATATTGGCGGGCACTACATTGGCATGCCGGAAATCTAAGGGCGGGGATTTTCGTGTCGGACTTTGGATCGTTTGACCTTTTCATATGTATCACCATCCCGATTGCACCTGCTCGGTACCGACTAGTTATTTATTGTGTAAGTAAAGCCTTGTAATGTACGCAGTCGTCAGTGCTGTGTAGAGTTGGCAGTGAGCGAAGGGATCGACTCGGAGAACAGTACGAGCGAGAGCCTGAGTGAGACCTTGGTGGTGTACGCTAAACGAAGAGGAAATTGGCGACGCGAAACGGTCCAATTTGAATTTGGAGGGGTCAAGTTGAAGGTCATGCGGCCTCGGATACACTGACATAAAAAGGTGCAAAAGTCACGCTGGCGTCTTGGAGGAGCAGCCTGAAAAAGGGAGGAACAACGCGCGCCGAGGCTCCGTGACACCGACACGACCTGTACTTCATTCCGTATATCATGTCATTAGGGTGTTTTATGCTACATTTCATGCTCATGTCTTGGAAATCCCTTCGCCATTTGCATGGGATGAAGCGTGTCGGACAGCTGTATAAATGCGAATCCGGGCTAGCTGAGTGCTTAGATTGAGACAGATCCTACACCATCCCGTTCAGTTGTTGATGATCAGGCGCACGCTCGAGCGGAGCGAGGCGTCGTGATACATTTGTGCAGGGTACACTCCTGCCAGTGAAGCCATGTTCCCCGCGCGAACTCGCACACCACGTTCGCATCCTAAGCTATTGATCATGAGTGCATGAGTAGGCGACACGATGAGGAGACGTGATAGTTATTATCCTGAAGATCAGCACTTCATCGGGGAAATGCACCAACGGGTACATTAAGATTACACAACATCGGGATGGCGAGCACGTCTCGGAAGGTGAAATCTCCCGTTTTCAAGCTTTAACCCAACCATAGCTGAACGCGCTTGCTACTTAAATCGTTCCACGTCCAATCGATCAAGTTGAGAACCATGGCCTATTCAATGAGTAAATAGGACTTGTGATGTGGACATATGATATTGCACGAGTATGTTCCAGGATGATCACTCACTACGGCATGAACGTGTAGTTCCAAAGATCGTAGCACGTTAGTAGACGGTTTATTCCTGTGATCTTTGTGACGTATCACCGCTCGACTTGCAAGCTACACCAGACGCCGCTTCATCGATGTTCCTGCTTCACGTTTTTTTCGTGAACTGTACCTTTTTGTGTGCAGCATCCTACAGCTGCCCAAGTGGGGTAGGGAGGAAGGTTTGTCGGAATGATGGGAAACTCGCATGCACCACGGGCTGTGCCAGCTGATCCATATCATCATCGATAAGACAAAACGAGCATATGTGCTGTGTGGAAACCGGGTGCCCCTGTACCCTTGACCTTGCGCTTCCGCTATCCGGCCTGTACTCGCGTGTCGTGGATAAGTATGCAATCGACGGGAAAAGGTATGTGCTAGTCATCGGTGAATACCTGCAATGACCACCCGCCAACTTGTAGACGGTTCAAAAATAATTGAGATCAATGGTCAACACAGAATATACTCACTCTTCTTCATCGAGGATGGCAAGCAGGTATTGAGCGGCGGTGCTGAAGGGATGCTTCGGGGATGGCGAGTTGACAACGGACACGAGGTTGGCAAACCAATTCGAGCGGAAGGGGCGCACATATATGCCGCTGCGCTATCACCGGATCGCAAATGGTTGGTTTGTGGACTCTGCCTTTCAGACGTGAACGGTGGTAGGGCAGTGGTTTGGGATGCGCAGAGCCACGAAAAGGTCCTGGACATTAACGGTCACACAGACACGATATTCTCGGTTGATATCTCCCCCGATTCGACGAAACTTGCGACAGGCTCAGCTGACAAGCACGCGTTCATCTGGAGCTTGATGACGGGCAAACGGCTTGTAGGGCCACTTCAGCACGACGGTTGGGTGGTGGCGGTGCGATTCTCACCAGATGGTGGCCGCATCGCCACCGCTACTGCAGAGAACCCAGACGTGAAGTCGATCCGCATCTACAACAGCGACAATGGGCAACAACTGTTCAATCTCCCGTTCCGGGTCCATGCGAATCCATCCTCGTGGCTCGCCTGGTCGGCTGGTGGTCGTCGACTTTTTGCTGTTTCATGTGGTGCAGCCAGTTGTTTTGATACGTCCTCGGGAGTCCTGCTCAGCACATGGTCCGTTCCCGAAGGATCAGCTCCCTCTATCGCACTAGCACACGATCAAAAATTTATCGTCATCTCTGCGCGCGATTCATTGTCTTTTTGGGATGCCTCTACACACGCGCAACTTGGTACTGTTATAAAGCACACAAGCCCAATTTGGGGTATTGCCCTCTCCCCCAACGACGACTGCATTGCAACTGGCGAAGAAAACGGGAAAATTACTTTGCGGAGTGTTCGTGACATTCTTCCGGTCTCGTACTTCGCAGTCAATGTAAGTTCATTAACTTTGCAATGTTGTCGAATTTAACAGGTCATGGTCTACACCCTTTTGTTCTTTGCATCGTGAGTGCGTTCAGATATCTATTTCACGCTTGTTCTAATCTATTCATTCTCCCTTGCAGTGTCGTAGCTACCGCTCATGTGTATCAGTAATCCGGTATTCGAATCATGGACGCAGGGTGACTTGATTCGGGTCGAGGAACTCTTGACAGAAGAAATCGTACATCCCTCGAATCCTTTTCACCATGCAAGCGCACTCGCTCACCGTGTTATTGTGCGGGCCCGTTCGAAACAGCGGAACATAGCCATCGACGATGCGAAAATGGTAAATTTAAGTCATCTGTTGTTTGTCCCATCTCGTGCTGACTATTACCTGCCAAGTCTATCAAGGTTCAGCGATCCGTCGTCGGTCACATCGCAAATGCAATGGCCCACGTCAGTAACGGAGAATATGAGTCGGCCATGCGTGTATTTGACCTCGTGTTCAGTGACGGTCTCTCGGCTGAAATGAACTTTCTCTTGTTGATCAAGGTATGTATCGTAATCCTCGCTGGTACTTATACTGATCTATCGTATCACTCAGGCAATCTTCTTGTTTGAATGCGGAAACCATGACAACGCTATTTCGCGCGTGGATGACTTGATCGATGTGGTGGATGACCAGTCGCTCTATCTTACTGTCCGGGTACGTGAACGGTGGGATCGCTACCACGCAGAGTTAATCAGGCGTTATCCAGGCTCAAATGCTCCTCCTACTCCGTGACATTTCGTTGAGAGCAGGAGACGATGAACGAGCATTGGTTTTGCTCTCACGTGCGCGGGTAGCCATCCCATTCCAAAAACAACCTCACCTGGTAGTGATCTCGCTTGTAAGCTATTCTCTGACTTCTTCTGAAAATGAACCAACTCTATTTGAAAGATCTTCGGATGGGATTTTGACAGACTTGCTCTCGAAATTCAGCTACAACTTCAAGAACGCATCAAGCCGTTCGAAGATAACGGCGATGCAGCAATGCAGTCCAAGAATCTAAAAGAAGCGATTGTACTATACTCCATTGCACTGGACCTGAATCCGTCGAACCCAGGTCTCCTTGTTAAACGAAGCAAAGCTCGAGCTATGATGGGGTCGTGGGAGGACGCGTTGAAGGATGCAGATGAGGTATGGCTTCTTCCCCCTTACTGTCTCACGAGCCTGAAATCTATCGACGCAGGCAGTCGAGGCAGACCCTATGAGTCCATGGGGATATGAGAGAAGACATGCGGCACTGCACGGTTTGCAGCGCTACGATGAAGCAGTTAATACGTTCACCCGCATGTTTTCCCTCATCGAGGAATCACTTGATCCAGACATCCGTCGTAAGTGTTACCTTCCCAGCTGCAGATAATATTGTGAGTTAGATTGCACAGAATCAGGAGACAAATATGTTTCACCTTCCCGTTCGGAGATGATAGTCGACAGCGTCATTCGCGAGATTTTCAAATTATGTCCACTTGTGCTCATCGACGTCAAGAGTGGACGTCTGTGCGACGGACCGGAGCGAATGCGTACATTCAAGTCGGAACCCCAGTTCAAAGAACTGGTTTCCTTCATGACGCAGAAATTGGACGACACGCGTATCCTGCAAGTGGTGGAAAAATACTTCCAATATGTCATGTTTTCGCATGTATGGGAAGGGAAGGAGCCTTCGTTCCAAGACGTCAATTTGGTCAACTCAGTCTGGCATCTGGATTCATCGCTACTGAACGAGAAGTTGCGCAAATTCTGTGAAGTGGTTCAGAGCGAAGGATATCGGTGGGCATGGAGTGACACGTGTTGCATCGACAAGACGATCAGCACGGTATTGAACCAGTCGCTCACAATGATGTACAAATGGTATCAAGAATCCGCAGCCACCCTTGTCCTTCTTGCCGGGGTATCGTCTCCGTCTACCCTTGGGGATCTCACAGACAGCATCTGGATGACGCGGGCCTGGACAGCGCAAGAACTTCTCGCACCGAAGGTGATCCGATTCTACGACCGCAATTGGAAACCATATCTTGGTGATACGCGTGCCAACCACAAAGAATCGGCAGAGATCGTGCACGAACTCGCGGATCCCATCGGTATCGCTCGCGAAACCATCACCACTTTCCATCCCGATGACCTCAGCATCCGAGAGAGACTACGACTAGCTTCGACACGTGACGCGACGATGGAAGAAGACGTTGCATACTCGTTGATTGGTATTTTCAAGAGTGATATCCGGCCACACTACGGAGAAGGAGATGCGGCGCTGGGCCACCTCCTGGAGGAAATCGTGGCTCGTTGGGGCGATGTGTCAGTGCTTTCCTGGACCGGCAAGTATTCACCATATAATAGCTGCCCTCCCGCTACCCTCGCCGTTTATAGTAATACGCCATACACCTCGCCTGCCATCGAAGATGCCGAAATGGATATGCGCGTTGCGGTATTAAGAGACTCACTATGTGAAATGGATGCTATGCCAATCTATGAGAGGGTCACCCGTTTAGCACCCGCACGCTTCGCCAACTGCCGACTACACCTCCCATGCATCATGTTCGCAGTCAAAAGGCTTGGTGTACAAGAATTTGGGAATGGTCAAGAGCACCGCTACCGTGCGCGGGTATCAGGGATTGGCTATGTGGAATTCAAGACGTCGGACAGGCTCTCGTTGACCGAGCCGCGCCTCGTTCTTGTGCATCCATGGATTCGTGATCTCCGTGACCCATTTGATGGTTTCGCTTGGGGAGGTGCATTGGATGGTGATCAGCCCGAGTCTGATCCTGGTTCCTCGCCTTCTTCACCATTATATCCTCTTCCTGTCGCGAAAATGGACGAGTATACCCGGGCGTTGCGCCTGGTTGTTCGTCTGCAACAGCCATTCCATGCGTTGTTGCTCCGGCAACAACGCAATGGAGAGTTCAAGCGAGTCGCTGCCGAGCATGAAATCGTTGTTCCAGGACTCGAACCCCAGATCGACTTTTCCAGGGATATCCGTGCGGACGTCGTGGAGGTATTGTGATGCGTGTATGATGCTCCATCAATTGCGTTTGTCTGGCTGTACGTTGTTGTCTCGTTTTCGCTATCGCGTTCGGTTCTGCCCAATCATATAGTTCTCAAAGCCTGGTGACAGTCTATACCCCACACTGCGGTATAACACCGGTAATCTGCATTAACGAAGTGATAGTTGTTCTATTTGTTACGATATACAAAGGTTGGGTTGTAGATCATACTCCTGGCCAAATCATCCAAAGCATGACTTGCATACTACGAAAATACGACAATTTTCACAACAGATAATTTGTAAAATCGTCGTTAGAAGGGGTGCATTCTGCAAAAATTACAACGATCGTGGTCGCCTTCTTCTAGACTAGTTGTGACGTCATTCGCCGGTTATCTGCCGGCCAAGCTCCGGAGGTCACGCAAACTCAAGTTTCGTCCACGCACGCTCCGCGACCGGTGAGCGCTACTCAATTATTACCGTTAACCTTGAATATTCGAATGGCGAGCGAAGGGGAGTGCCTCTAGATGACTGACACGCTGATGGCCGGCCCTATACTTCTTAGTCATGTTTGCATGTCATAGAACTTCCCATCGAACGTGATGCGGCCACCAACTGAATTTCAACTGGAAGCGAGAAAACCAGACGATGGCGAACGTGAATTAGAAACGGTCGGCCTTCGTTCATTCCCTTCGCGGTGCTGGTACCCTCTGTCGTACAAGGACGGTCAGTTCTGGTAGTTAGTCACACCTTGCGACGCGCCTGGTTCGCATCCGGTGTGAACCGCAAGACCTCACAATCGCAGATACCCAAAATTCCACGTTGTTCGAATGTGAACGCTTGCTAGCGCGATCACTGGGATGTAGTCCGTTCTTGTGGGTTCGATCGTGGAATACCACAGTCTCGTATCTGATATTCTAACTATGAGATGCAGCGATAACATCCCGTAATCACCTCGATTGCAACTTCTTCGCCGCAGCAAACTGACCACCTTTGGCTGGACTGCCTCATGCTCAACCCTGAGGGTGCTTCATACTAGTAGCTTCCACATGTTCCGGGGTGCGGGTGAACAAACAGCGGTCTTCCTTCTCATAAGGTTTGTGCTCTCAATCAAATGTTTCAGAACCATATGGGCTAGGTTACCCATATTGGCAGGATTCGGATTTGGTGTTCACTTCGTTCAATAGGTAGGCAGTTACCTCGGTTCCGCATCAGTACGTCTCCGTGCTTGCATTCAAACCTTACCGAAATGGACCGGTCGGATATGGGCGAGTCTCCCCTCATGTTCCGGCCACAGGATTGTATATAAAGGGCACCCACCCTCGCCTTGATGGATATCAACGCCCTGCTACTTTCGACGTTCCAAACATCATGTCCTTTGCAATCTTTGATACAGTGCCCCCGCGCACTAGTCTACCCAGCCGCGTTGCGCTGGCACTTGCCCACGCAAACGTTGCCTCCAAGTATGTGTCGTTCTCTTCATATATCAGCTAGGCCCGCTAACGTCTACAGCACCCAACCGCAAGCTGATCCAACCGGCCTTATCGAAGACCCGCATGATCGTGTCAATGAGCTTCTCGACCAATGTGGGAAGCCCTGGACGGATTTAAAAAATGCCCCTTACCCTAATACGGAACTGGCCAAGGGTACAGCTGCTCTAAACGGCTTTCGGCACTACATGATCGTAAGTGGTACAACACAGGTCTCTCTTCATCTCATCTTCACCCGACCCTCAGCAAGATGCCATATATCTAGAGTATTTCGCCAGAGTGAGAATGGAATCTATCAGCAGAACGGGAACTTGGAAGGATATCAAGGACTTTGTGACGGAAGCCTCAGAGGGTCTTAAATATGCCATCACGGCGCGATCCGAGTGTACAACAAAGCTAGGCGTCTCAGAGGTCGAGGTCGCGAAAGAGGAACCATCAACAGCGCTCATGGATTCTGTCAGCCTTTATGAAGCTGTTGCCAGCACTGGCAATTGGCTTGAGTGCGTTTCGCAAATGATTTCATAGTCTCGGGCTCCGTTGACCGGGCTACGCTCTTTTTGTGCAGCCTGAATATCATCCAACTGCCTTGTATCCTGGTGAGCAGTAACACCATTTTTGTGAACAAGACTACAAACGTCTCTAGGGATACTATGCGATTGCTGCCAAGCTTAAGAACGACGTTACAACCGTTAAGGGTACGTTTTCCCATGTTAGTGACGAACGAGAAACATAATTTACATTGGGTCATTTAGAGTCACCATACTATAAGTTATGGATTGACGTGAACGCGGATGACACTTACGATAAACAATATCGCGGTATGCATTCACTAGTATGATTTCAGTCTGGGTTTTGCTGTTCTCATGACATCAGACTTTGTCAACAGCCACATCAACACACTCACCGAGGCACAGAGGAATGAAAGGTGGCAAGGTTGGATCACAAAGCTCAAATTAGCATGTGAACACGAGATGGCCTTCTTCCGCCTTGGTTCTACTACGCCGTCGTACCAGATCGTGAAGGACAGAGTGTACAAGATCCATAGCAAGCTCTCGGGCTACCTTGTTCTGAGCGCTTCCTCCGACTCGGTCACTACACAGATGCACGACCTTACGGACTCCGGGGAGGTTTGTGATGAGTTCGTTCTTACACCGTGACATCGATGCTAATTCCGACTAACAGTGGACTCTGACTAATTTGAAAGATGGGACTGGATACACTATCCACGTGACGGTCGATGGGAAACAGCATTTTCTCGTTGCTTCCATCGGAGACCCGCAGGTAGCTCCGACACTCAGCATCGTCTCAGATCCGAGCACCAAGAAGACGTGGTCAATCAACATTCACAACCCCGTCACGGTGTCTCCAGGCTTGCCGGACCTGTATCAGTAAGCCGATGTCCACTCACTGATGTTACGGCTGATAGTTGTCTCTGGCAGGTTCCTCGTCCCGGGTGGAGTTCAATGGGTGCTCGATGCCGCCGCCGAAGGAACTACGGTACGAGCAGCGGGACAGTACACTATGATTATCCACTCACTGAAGTCATCCGTTGCAGGTTGTCGCGAAGAAGCAAGACGACAAACGACACTATCAACAGTCCTGGCAGCTCGTGTCCGCTTGAAGGATTGGGTCGGGGCTGAATCAAGCGTGTGTTTTCAATGTACTAGTAGTTTGACAATGGCTGTGTAACGTGATCGATATGTCTTGTACTTTGCTGCAACCAGTAACGCCTTACCGATTTGCTACAGCAGGATCCGTATTGGACTGCCGGAGGATGGGGCAAGCGCTCAATAAGCGGTTTATCGGAGTGTGGCCAAGACCATACAAGAGCAATTGGTTTATTTATTTATTTTTATTTTACTCAAGTAAACCCGTGTTGGTTAAAGGAATCATGATCGGAAATTCCGACGAGGAACACTTGAATACTAGAGGGTAGGACTGCGGAGAAATCTCTCGCGGGAGTTGCAAAGGGTGATGTTGTGGTCAGCGTTCACTGATCCCGAGAAACAGATCCTTGGGCGAAAGGCCGGTCCTTTAGTGTTCGATGGTGGGCTAGACGCAGTATGAGTGGCCTAATAGGGGACGAAAGAATCTGAAGAACGAGAGCCCGAGCCGCTGAGTGATTGGAAGTGAGCCTGAGCCGTCAATCATGCGTGGACGGAGCAAAGGAAAGAGGCAGGGTGGTGGTGCTGTTGTCGGGGGAGAAGAAGGTGCGGGCTGTGGTGGTGGATGACGCTAGTTTGGAATGGTGGTTGCATTCTCTATTGTATGGCTTACGGCTGATCTAGGGTGTCATCCGAGCAGGCTCCCGTTCCAATTGATGATACTGAAGACGGACAGGAGCACTACTATCTCGAACACCTTTCAGCCGAATGATTCAGATCTCAGTCTATGGTATTGGGTTATTTGCGTTGACGACATCGTCAGCCCGAGACTGGCGATGAAATCAACGCAGATCGATGAGCACTTTGTCGAGGAGCTGCAATAAAGAGAAGATCAAGGACATTTCAAAGAGCGCGGCAGTCTAAGGCAGGTATTGCCAGTGAGCGGTGGTGCCAAGAGGGTGTTTCGGTGATGGCAAACACGCGGTTTGCAGAGCAATAAGTTGAGCGGCTGTGGCAGGTGCGGAAATCTTTACTGCTGCACTATCATGATCGCCAGATCGCAAACGGCGGGTGTGGATCCAACATTTTGCAAGCGCTGATGTAAGCAAAAAAAGTCCTGGAAATCGACGGTCTCAGGCCGCTCAGTATTCTGGGTCAACATATCCCTTGACTCGACGAAATTTAAGACGGGCTCGCGTTCCTCTGGAGCTTTGTGACGGGCGAAAGGCTTGCTGGGCTGCTACGGCACAGCGAGTGATGGTGGTGCGGTTCTTTCTAAACGGTGACTGCATCACCACTCCGAAAACCTGGATGACAAGTCGCTCTGGATGACCTACAACTCAGGCTGTTTGGGATCCTATTCCAGGTCAAGAGCTCCATATCCTCATTTCTTGCCTGGTAGTCAAGGTTTTCAGCCTCGTACGACGGAGCCAAGTGTTTATCGACGACACGTCCTCGGGATCCTTCGTTCATACGCTCATCGTCGCGTGCAGACCTCACCACCGGCCAACAAATCAGCCTCGACGAGGAGCGACGCTAGTACGTCCATCACCCTCTCTTCGCGTGTACCCTTCTCACCCTCATGAATCCACATCTTTTTCGACTAGAAAACCGCCCAAGAAGATGTCCGACGGGAGGTCAAGGGCTCGAAGAAGGAGGACGCCAAGCCTTACACCGAAGCGTGAGCTATGACACTTACCCATCAAGTGTTCGGTGCTGATTCGATTTGGTAGACCTAAAATCCAGCGACTTGTCGCCCCCATCCGCCTGCAACGCCGCCGTCATCTCCACGCTCTTAACCGTCTCCGGTTCGACGGCCAGAAGGAGCAGAAAACGGCACATGAGACGTTTCAATCTGACGATTCCTGTACGTGCGCTCAACCTTGACCCACCCGTGGCTCTCCAGAGCCAATGCTGGTCGACAGCTTCATTCGCGAGATTTTCAAAATATGTCCACTTGTGCTCATCGACGTCAAGAGTGGACGTCTGTGCGACGGACCGGAGCGAATGCGGACATTCAAGTCGGAACCCCAGTTCAAAGAACTGGTTTCCTCCATGACGGAGAAATTGGACGACACGCGTATCTTGCAGGTGGTGGAAAAATACTTTCCAATATGACATGTTTTCGCATGTGTGGGAAGGGAAGGAGCCTTCATTCCAAGACGTCAATTTGGTCAACTCAGTCTGGCATCTGGATTCAGCGCCACTGAACGAGAAGTTGCGCAAATTCTGTGAAGTGGTTCAGAGCGAAGGATATCGGTGGGCATGGAGTGACACGTGTTGCATCGACAAGACGATCAGCACGGTGTTGAACCAGTCGCTCACAATGATGTACAAATGGTATCAAGCATCCGCAGCTACGCTTGTCCTTCTTGTCAGGGTATCGTCTCCGTCTACCCTTGGTGATCTCACAGACAGCATCTGGATGACGCGGGCCTGGACAGCGCAAGAACTTCTCGCACCGAAGGTGATCCGATTCTACGACCGCAATTGGAAACCATATCTTGGTGATACGCGTGCCAACCACAAAGAATCGGCAGAGATCGTGCACGAACTCGCGGATGCCATCGGTATCGCTCGCGAAACCATCACCACTTTCCATCCCGATGACCTCAGCATCCGAGAGAGACTACGACTAGCTTCGACACGTGACGCGACGATGGAAGAAGACGTTGCATACTCGTTGATTGGTAT
>JBBPRH010000098.1:0-64031 GCA_038092915.1 Boletus pseudopeckii
CCAACCCTCCCTCCTACGATATCAATGCTCTCCTCGCCGGCTTCGGCATCGACCCCCTCTTGAATCCCGCTACTCCACCCGCACCTGTACAGCGAAATGCCCCCCCGCAGCTCCATCCCGTCTCCTCCCTTGCCCAGCTGCTCGCCCTCCATGCCGCTCATGCCGGCTCATACCCCGTTCCCTCCCCTCCGTCCGCCGCGACTGCTGCGTCCCCACCAGTCGCATCTCCCTCCCATTCACCCCCGTCCAAGCGCGCTCGCGCACAAAAACAGTCCCCTTCCACTGACAACAACACTGATCCTCGTCCAACTATCTCCACTCCTCAGTCCCCCGACGAACCGGCTCTGTCCGATCCCAACGTTACCGCTCTGTCCGCAACCGAAGACAAACGCCGTCGGAATACTGCGGCCAGCGCTCGCTTCCGTCTCAAGAAGAAGGAACGTGAGGCTGCCCTCGAGCGCCGTGCAAAAGAACTCGAGGAACGTGTCGTCGAGCTAGAACGCGAGTGCGAAGGTCTCCGTCGGGAGAACGGTTGGTTAAAGGGCCTCGTAGTCGGCGTCACCGGTGCTGGCGCTGCTCAGCACCAACAAGCATCCGCGAAGTAACTACAACATTTCTTTTTTTTTTATTGCTTCAGTAGAAGCTGTCGGTACGTCCTCTCCCTATGATCGCTCTCAATCACCCTTTAAATTCTTTGTCTTTTAGCCGTCTCTACCTGCGAGCATGTCTTAGTATGAAACCTATCGGTCAATCGTTGTAAATTTCCCGATTTCTTGGAGGGCGGTTGTCTGATCTTGTCGCTTGTATGATTAACGGTATATGCTTAGCTTATCTCTACTCCATGCTCGACAGGGAGGAATGGCAATCGGCCAATCCGATAGCACACACTTATCTATCCTACATGTTTCATCGCTCCACACTGATGCCCGATTTTTTGATGCAACGGGAGCGGTTCTTTGCACACAAGCGTAACTCTGCCTGTCCTTTACACACCCTCGCTGGCTCCTTGCACAGGGAGCCCCGGGTATCTCAAAGTTCACGTTCAGGTACCGCCGCCATGTCTCTGTCAGTTGTCAAACGTATCCTTGTCGTTATCTGATCCACATTGTACATAGAATTTTCCCGCAGTCTATATTACACGAATAATTATAGCTCATCCACCGGCCACATATTTCCGGTCGTCTTCTTGGACAAGCTAAATTTGCGATTTGGCGTCGGCCTCATAGAATTTCATCAGATCACGAACATCATCTCGACTGCCGAGAAACACCGAGCACCGCTCGTGGATGTTCTTGGGAACGAGGTCGAGAATGCGCTTCGTCCCGGTGGTGGCAAGGCCTCCTGCCTGATCACACGGTCATTGAGACATGGCACGGGCCACCGCGACTCCCATGACTCACCTGTTCCGTCAGGAATGCCATCGGGAACGCCTCGTACAGCATACGAAGTTTACCGGATTTGCTCTTCTTGTCGTCCGGGTAACCAAAGATGCCGCCATAAAGCAGCGTTCGGTGCACGTCTGCGACCATGGAACCAATATACCGAGCAGAGTATGGGGACCCGGTTTTGGGGTACTTGATCGAGTTTAGGTAGGCACTGACCGGGGGATGGAAGTACAATGAGTTGCCTTCGTTGAACGAGTAAATCTTGCCTCGCGGCGGTATTTTTATCTGCACGTCACGGTCCACACGACTGGAAATGTGACATGAAAGGCAAGCACGTACATCAGGATGGGTGAGGATAAATTCGCCCAGCGCCGCGTCTAGGGTGTATCCGTTGACACCCGATCCCGTGGAGAGGACGAGATTGGCAGAGGAACCATACCTACCGTCATCAGCAATCCGTTGTGGGTATTACAAAGGGTTGCCTACATAGTGTACCCGGCAGCCACCATTTCGCTGCCAGGCCTAAGTACATCTTCGATCGTACCCGGCGAACCCGGTTGCTGTGATACATAGGCTCATCGGTTCTGGATGAAAGTACAGGACAGCACTCACCAATGCATAGATTCCAAAGATGGTCCCGACGTTCACACCAGCATCGATGTTGCTGCTGCCGTCGAGGGGGTCGAAAACGACACAGTACTTGCCTTTGTTACGTTCTTCAATGATGATCGCGTCATCGAGCTCTTCGGAAACAAGAACAGCCGTCTTGCCAGAAGCCCGGAGAGCATTGACCATGATATCATTGGACAGGACATCCAACTTTTTCTGTTCTTCCCCCTGAACATTGGTTTCACCTGCAAGTCCAACGCTGGGACAATGAGAACACGACAGTGCAGGAGGGTAGTTGTCACGGTGTACATACAGGTTGATGAGACGTGCTCTGCGGACGTTGGTGGCGATAAATTTGGAGGTCACTTGGATGGCGGTGAGGAGCAAGGTGAGATCACCGGTTGCAGCAGGGCCAAGACGAAGGTGATCGTGTAGGACGTGTCTCGGGGAAGATGAGATGAGATTGTCTTTCGGAAGAGTATGCATATCCGTACCGGGTCAACGTGATGAGGTCGGTGTTGGGGAGCTCGTCGGTGGTGCTGGACATTGTGCGTGGATGTCTGTGCAAAGTGGGTGTATCTGCAGCAGCTTATATGTAAAACTGAATTGGCGCGGATGGAAACGGGCTGGGACTCACTCGACGGTCCAGTCGGAGACGATGAGCGTCCAAGTCTCACGCTCCGGAACATATATATCGAAGCTCCGTCCCCTAATACAATGCAGCTTGTTCATTATACCCAATTGTACATTAGCAACGTACCCTAAAGACTGCCAAAGATCATGGAAAAAAAAACCCCCCAAGGCTCATCTCTTCCTCTTCATCCCGACAACTGACGCCGGATCTTTGCCCTTCCGTGTCCGTAGTGGGATAGGAAAAGTGTCACTGTCCTCATCCTCTTCTTCCACGCAACCAATGCCCTTCCCACCAACACCACCGCCTCCAGCGCAACCACTCTCACTCCCCCCACCATCTCCCCTGATCCCGCTCGTATTCGGCACGATGCTCTCAGCCATGCCCATCTCGTTCCCGGAACCAGCTCCCCATCCGTCCCCGTCTTCTTCCTCGACTCCTTCCTCATCAACATCGTCTTCTCCATCCAGAGCTTGTGAAGATGCCTGCACAATGGCAGCAGCAATCTCCGCACTGATGCTTGCAACCCGGCTCTCGAGAGGCTCGTCCGAGCCGCTACACTCCGCCGATCGAGGTGCGATATAATTGGCATTGGATGTCTGCGAGAAGAGTGCCGAGATCGTTCGCACAGACTCCTCCAGCTCAAAATCGGCCGTGTCGTCGGATACTTTCTGTTTCTTAGCTTTGAAGCTGTATTTTCTAGATCCGTGAATGAGTACGATAATCATGGAAAGATTGTGCTGAATCCGGACACTTACATTGTGGGATCTGGCTCCCATGTCGGATCGTGGGTTCGCATGTGTTGTGTGAGCGTCGTTCGGCGGGTAAACGTCTTTTCACATTCGGGGTCTTCACACTTATACGGGCGCTTCCCTGTGTGCGTACGGCGATGCCTTGCAAGGCTACTAGAGTCACCAAATGTCTTGCCACAACCCGGGTATTCGCAAGAGTGCGGTTTTTCGCCAGTGTGTACTCGTTGATGTACGTGAAGAGCAGATCTCTGAACATGACGTCAGAAGAAATGCGATGACTATGAACGACAAGGACAAACCTGGATAAACGTCTTTCCGCAGCCCGCATGTCCACAGACGAACGGTCTTTCGCCAGTGTGTATTCGCATATGTCGGGCGAGGTCACTTCGTCGAGTGAAGGACTTGCGGCACTGGGGGTCTTGGCAGGTGTGTACACTGGGTATTCTGTCCTTGTCCCTGTCTTTCTCGCTGTCTATATCCTTGTCCTTTCTCTTTAACTTCTTATATTCTGTGACAGCTTTGCGCGGTGGCGACGATGTAGATGCAACAGGCTGAGCGGCCGGACGAGCCGGACTGGATGGGGACTTGCTACGACCCCCAGGTGAACGAGGAGGGGTGTGATCACTACGTGATCGAGAAACGGGTGAGGTCGTTTCCGCAGATGAAGGAAGATGCTGACGGTCCGAGTCTGCTTCGGCTTCGAAATGAGAGGAGAGGTGGTTCAGGATGTCGCTGATATCGTTGAATTCCCCTGGAACACCGGAATGAGGATCTGACAAAGAACCTTCCGTGCGGGAACAATGACCAGGTGAACGCCTGTCACTTTCCCTATCTCTGTCAGCCTCATTCTCCGCATGGTCTCCCGAGGTCCCTTCAAGATACGACAAATCCAGATCTTCGTTACCCCTCTCTTGAGTGTCATCGGCAGCATAATTATCGATGTCACCTGCGGTAAGAGAACGGAATGCAGGCGTGGTACGTGTCGTGGGCTGCCCCCCCTCCACGCTGATACCGTTTCCTTTCGAGGATTCCATGTGGCGCCCATTAGAAGTTGCGTGTGCGTGCGCGGCTTGCAACATTGCTGCAATTCCACTCAGATTAAGCCCGAGTTCCGTGATGCCAGACTCCTCAGCATTGTGGCTACCTTCGTGACCAGATCCTCTCGCATTGCCGTTGCATTGCCCTCGGCTGTCGTGTCCTACGAGAGCCTGTTCCTGTCGTTGTTGAGCGGCAGCACTCAGCAGGGCGGCAGAGGCAGCAGAGGCGTTCTGATGCAGCAACGTAGCAATCTCACGTTCCAGCATCTCTACGGAGAAGTTCTCTGAGACAGAGGATGACCCAAGTGAGAGGGGAAGATCGGGAGGTGGGGTATGAGAGGGATGTGTGGAGTCTGCGAAGGAGGGGACACGTGGAGCATCGGGCACGTTGATAGCGTCTTCGTCGTGAATAAGTTCATCTTCTGAGCCTATAGGGTCATCGTGAACGACGTCTGAGAGGTCAAGCACAGGTTCGTGCTCGTCGTGCTCCATTCCGGTGATCTGGGGTGATTCAAACATGGTCGGAAAGATAGACGAAGAGAAAGGGATGTGGAACATCCATATGAGCTGTTACAGACGTTCAAATACGACTGTGGAGTTGTACTCACCAAGATGCGTGCACGCCGTGTGGAGTAATGAGCACGTCCAAGTCGAGGTTGGTGGGGAACGACCTAAGTCGACGTCGTTTACCTCATTTCATGTGTCATGTGATCTATGACTCGATTAGGGAAAAGCTATCTGGTACGTTCCAAAAAAGGAAATTAGCTCTTATACTGCGGTGTCGCGGACAGCATCTTGCTGTTGTCCATGTCACTCACCAACGATGCCCCCAAAGACTAACCGTCCAAGGCTACCAAAGTCACGACGCTACCATTGGTATGCCGTCTTCTTGTTTATCATGGGGACCTTGTTCCCGCCATTGGGTTCGTGTTCTCTGTGCTTCATCTGAGCCAGAACCGCTCACCTGCGCCATCTCCAGCCGTCGCAGCCAGATTCGGCATCGGAAAGGATTTTTGGCTCAACTTACTCTTAACAATTTGTGGTTACATCCCTGGTCGGTTCTGTCCCGTTGCCATTGCTGCCGCGTCTTCATCTAGTTTTCGTAGGACACGTACACAACTTCTACATACAGGTACGACGGCGATGATCGGCCTCATGACACTGGTTTCTCACCGTTTCTCCCACAACAGAACGTTCGAAACAACAAGACACACCAAAGGACTCCCAAGTGGGCCTTGCGTTATGGTCTTGTCAATGGCTCCACCATCAAGCGCCATGAACAACGTTCGCAATGGGCTGGCAGATACAATGATCGGAATCCCGACTCTGGCTACGATCATCAGACCTTGGAAGACGGCCAAGTTGGACCCTCGCGGACTCCTACGCATGGTTCTGCCGATAATTCTCCAAGACACGGCGATGGGTTGTGGCGAGCTGACGACGAATCATACTATAGCGCTGAGCGTGAGGGCAGCTTACAAACACCAGAATCAGGTGGACGTTGGCGCTACCCGGGTAATTTCAATGACCCCGTTCCCGGAGCTGGAGATACGACCAGCAGGAAGAAGAAGAAGAAGAAAGACAGGTGGGCGAGGACAGAAGATGCATACACAGCGTCGGGACAGAAGAAGAGGAAGAAGCCTAAGAAGCGATCAACGCCGGGTGACGCAGCAGACGTTAATTCGACACATCCAGATCGCACCGAATCTATTGCGGAACCGGAGTTTCCGGAGGAAGCAGCAGGGAGAGCTTATGGAGGAGGTAGAGAAGGGAACACTCAAGTGGGAGAAGGGGATGGGCATGCAGTGGCATCTCCGGAGGGCGAGTTCAATCATGAGTTCTGACATGCTTTTTCCTGCTGAGCGAGGATAAAGTACTTTCATAGTACCCGTTTTTATTATGTTTGTTCTGGGTCGACCAGTATACCTTGTCGATCTGCTATTAACCTGGATCGAGCCAGATTGCGTTGTGATTTTACAAGTCATTTCTAGTCAGGTCATTACAGTCTTGTCACGTGACTACCCGGTCAAAGTACTACATGCTACCACCGAGGCCGTACTCGCGATCACGCACTTACCTCCCAAATAAACAAAAATATGTTTTGGCCTCCTCACAATCGTTTCGCCGTATAAATACTACACGTTCACATCGAAGCAACCTGTTTCCCATCTCGACGGTGCTGCTGCGATGGTGTCTGCGTTCGAGGCGTTTGCCCTGTTGCTCGGCGCGGCATCAGCTACTTACGCCAACGCTCAGGTGTTGGTCGACTTCCAAGTTGCCGAACCTCCGCCCGTACCCAGCAATGCCCAGATGTGCACAGTGATGATTTTCGAGTGAGTATGAAGAGTAGAGATTGAGTATGCATGATTGATTAGTAACAAAACACTAACACAGGCGCACGTTTGGAAACTCTTACGGAGAGTAAGTAAAGGCTCCATAGGTCTTTGGAGGGCTTATGATTCGGAATCAATCATTCCGCCCACAACCTTAGCCCTGAGATTGTCCAATATTCGTGAGTTATCAGAAGTTCTGTCTCATATTATACACTAACAGTTGACCAGTCCACCCACTAATTGTGGTCAACCTGGCTCATGGGCGGCAGTGACCCTGAACTTCACAGTAATGTCCAACGGAACTCAGTACGACCGTCTCGGAATTTTGACTTTCCAGAACACTGAAAGTATGTACGAGCTTCTATGCAATCTTCCGATTGCACATAATTCAACATGGGTCCAGTTTGGCGGACTTCGACTCCCGAACCCACTCATGACGGGATCATCTGGACGTACATCAAGGATGTCACTCGCTACGTCCCACTTTTTGCTAAACCAGGGACATTTATTCTGGAATTGGACAATGTTGTGGATACTCAGCGGAATGGGCAGTATACTAGTATGTATTGGCACTCCCGATATCAGTTTTTACCCTACAGCCATCTGTCAACAGCAACATTGTATGCAACATTCTACGCAGCTTCACAGGAGTATCCCACGGCAGGACAATCAAACCTTATTGTCCCAATCTCCACCATGTTAAACAACACAGCCGATGAAGCTTCTGTCCCACCTGCATTCTCCGTGAGCCAGGTTTTCCATGTTGGGGTGTTATGACACTAATCCCAATTTTAGCTGAATGTTACGCTTCCTCGGAATACAGTGGAGATTTACGCCGAGCTCTACGCATCGGGCAACGGTGCTGAAGAGTTCTGGGTGCGCCACTTTTCTCCCGTCGCGTATCTCATGAGTGCTGAGTTGTTGACTGTACAGTACTACAACACTGCAGATGAGTTCCTCGGTGATCTCCCCGCTGGTACAACATACGGAGGTGGTCCATTCCGTGAGGTGCGCTTACTGGTCGACGGTCGGGTCGCTGGCGTTGCATTCCCTTACGCGGTCATTTTCACTGGGGGAATCAACCCCTCTGTCTGGAGGTGGGAGTTCGCGCGTCGGAAAACCTATTCAACCATTGACCGTGTCTCCCAGGCCCATCACTTCGTATGGCGCTCTCGACCTTCCGACCTACTTCCTAGACCTGACACCATTTGCCCCCACCTTTGCTGATGGCCTTCCTCACAATGTCACTCTTGACGTGGCCTCCGCGGAGGCGAATCATACATTGAACCAGAACTGGTATGTTTCGGGGTTGCTCCAGGTCGTCACAGATCCTTCTGGGCAACCGACGACTGGCGGGATTACATACTACAATGTCCAGCCATATGCAGTGACGGAGACATCGGCTAGCATCGGTGGAACGGATGTCAACATCACGGTCAGGGCTCAACGCTCGCTGTATATCGAGGCAGTCGTGATTAGCGGAAGTGGGCAAGAAAACTATGTGGTGTTCCAACAGGACCTCAACTTTACCAACACGCAGTATTACCTCGATAACACTACTACCCAGGTAAAGTGGATGGAGGTGAGTTTTCTTTCGCGAGGCATTGAACACGTATTTTCGTCCAGAACGTCGTGCAAGTTTCCTCGGGATCCGTCTCGTCCCTTCATAATGGTGTCTCGGCTGTGGTGGACAGCTTTGAATACCCGCTCTACATCAACTTGTCCTATCTGGAAATCACGAACACCTCCGAAACATGTATGGCCCCACCCCTTCTGGCCGGTGACGTGTATATACTGACGAGAATGCGGTAGTCTACACCACGTTCGACCATTCCTATAACCGACAGGTTATCCCTGCTCCGTTCATTCTAGGCTCAATTATTGCGGAACGCCAGCAGACGGGTGTGTTCATCACTGTCTCCCAATTGGCGAATGTCTAACAGGGTGCGCAGCTGGATATTTCACGGTTGCTAACACAAGCAATGCAGGGAATGGAACAAGTAACAACACATTCGCTTACATCGATACCAAAGGCAACACCTACAACAGACAAGTGGACGCAGCGTACGACGTGATCATCTATGACCAACAGAGCGGGTCGTTGGCCACTAGCTCCCTCTCCCCGCCGATACCAAACACAGCGAATGCTCAGAATGTTCCTGCTCCCAGGCTGCCTGGAAGCAAATATTCCCAAATTGTGGGACAGACACTGCTGTTTTAATCAACGTCTCATATGGACACGTGGTATATACGGACAGAGCCGTGCGACACCAACACAATCAACCAGCTCGTACACCTCCTTTTTAATTTACCGCTAGCCTACACACCTTCGGGCGGCGATTATGCACATGTTGAAGCGCGAACCACTCCGTGTTGAGACGGTATTCCATTCCGATAGCGGATGGAACATCTATGAAGTTCATGTTGCGGAACCTCATCTCCGCGTCCGTTGAAAACGCTCGTGAACGTTGACGTCTAGAAAAGGCCGACAACCCGTCCGGTTTCCGGGTCAAGACCGACTTCCCAGAATCCTAGAGGTAAGAGGATTCTCATGAGATAAAGCACATGTGCGTGCTTTGGGTCTTATCGCTCACCTGGGCGCGTGGCCAGACCAGGCATCGTCTGCATGTCTCCGAGGATGGGGTAAAGGAAGCCAGCGCCAGCAGATAGGCGAACTTCACGGATGGGAACAGTGAAACCGGTCGGAGCATTCTTCAGTGCTGGATTGTGGGAGAACGAGTATTGCGTCTTGGCCATGCAAACTGAAGACATTCCAGTGAGATACCAATCAGGTGAGGTACGATGGGAAACCACGCACTGGGAAGGTTGCCATAGCCTTGGCGGGTATATGTTTCCAATTGCTTGCGAGCCTGCTCGCTCAGTTCGATGCCATCCGCACGATAGATCTCTTTGCAGATGATGTCAATCTTCTTGTCGATGGGTAGATCGAGGTCGTAAAGGAACTTGAAGTCGGACTCTCCCTCGCAAGCCGCAACGACTGCTTCGGCGAGAGCACGAGCACCAGCGCCACCCTCAGCCCAGTGGCTACTAACTAATGCTGCATCAGCGCCGGCAGCGAGTGCTTCCCGACGGATAAGCTCAAGCTCGGCATCGGTATCAGAACTACAAGAAACTATATTATTTGCGAGAAATTGGGGGATAGGTGAATACGTACGAGAAACGATTTATAGCAATGATAACCTTGAGACGGAATTTGCGCGCATTCTCGATATGCCGGGCCAAGTTCTGGCATCCTTGCTGGAGGGTAACAAGATCTTCCTTGGTGTAGGTATCAGCGAGGGCCTTGCCAGGGGTCACCTCAGGTCCTCCACCGTGCATCTTCAGTGCTCGCGTCGTCGCCACGATTACGGTAGCATCGGGCTTGAGACCGGAGACACGGCACTTGATGTTGCAGAACTTCTCCATGCCCATGTCGGCACCAAAGCCACCCTCGGTGAGGACGTAACCGACGCGGTCAGAGGTGTCACCCGGTTCCGTTCCCGCGAGTTTCAGAGCGACACGATCAGCAAGGATAGATGAGTTGCCGTGTGCGATGTTGGCAAAAGGACCGGCATGTACGAAGACAGGAGTGCCTTCAAGCGTCTGCATTATGTTAGGCTTGACAGTGTCCTTCATCAACACTGCGAGGGCACCCCCGACACCAATGTCGTCTGCTGTGATAGCGTCGCCTCGTTTGCTCGTTGCAACGACCATTGCGCCGAGCCTCTCTCGCATATCTTTAAGATCTGTCGTCAGTGCCAATACCGCCATGCATTCGCTTGCGACGGCGATATCGAAACCTGCCTCCCGCTCGTGGCCCTGCTCGGTGGCGTTACGGCCAATGGTAATTTTACGCAGGAAACGATCATTGGTATCGAGAACCCGATTCCATGTTATCGTCTCTGGGTCAATGTCGAGGCGAGCGAAACGATTGATTTCTTCGGGGGTAAGCTCGTTAGGATCGGTCTTGCTTATACCGAGCTTCTGTAAACGTTTGAACATAAGAGGGGCAAACTCGCGTTTCCCTTTCTTGGTAGGTACGAGCCGGCTGTAAAGAGCCTTGTCAGACTGAGTGGCCTCGTGGAACATACGCGCATCGAGAGCAGCAGCTGAGTGGCTGTTAGGAGATATTTACCACTGGGAATGAGCAGTACGAACCAAGCAAGTTGTTGGCAGCCGTCATAGCGTGGATATCGCCAGTCAAGTGCAAGTTAAACTACAAGACATGTCAGCGACCCGCTATCGATCAAAGCCTGATTGATCTTACTTCATCCATAGGAATGACCTGACTGTACCCCCCACCGGCAGCACCACCCTTTATACCAAAGGTAGGTCCTTGACTGGGTTGACGGACGCAAGCAAAGGCAGGACGACCAAGGTGTGCGCCTAAAGCCTGTGCAAGGCCGATGGTTGTAGTTGACTTACCCTCACCGAGTGGTGTAGGAGTGATGCTAATCTGTTATCGACGACTAGTATTGGGTACTTCGGAAACACACTCACCCAGAAATGACAATGTACTTTCCATCCTTGCGGTGTGCCAGGCGATTCAGGACGCTGAGCTCGACCTTGGCCTTGTATTTCCCATAACTCTCCAATTCACCAGGGAGTAGGCCAATCTCCAGTGCAAGTTGAGTGACTGGTTTTGGAGTGTGCGCCATGGCAATCTCGATGTCACTTGGAACTTTGGCCTTGATGTCAAGAGGGAGTGGTATGACCTTGCGGGTACGAGCTTGTTCGAAGTGACGAACAGCAGACGTCAAGACATTCTCCATCAATAGGGCAACAGTCATCGGACCAACACCTCCTGGGACAGGGGTGATGTGGGAAGCATGGAGAGCTGCTTCGGCGTATTCTACATCGCCGACAAGACGTTGACCCGACTTCTTGGTCGCATCTGAGGAGATCGTAAGTGAGACTTGCGCTAAGGGAGGCCATGGGACTCAAGATACCTAGAATAGAATTGATGCCGACGTCAATGACAACCGCACCAGGTTTGATCCATGAACCTTTGACAAACTCGGCTTGTCCGATAGCGACGACGAGAATATCAGCTTGCTTTATCTGAGCGGGGGTTGTAATGACAAGTACCCACTGATGGGAATGGGAGTACTCACGAACTGTTCCAGATTCTTGGTACGGCTGTGACATTGGGTGACCGTCGCATCCTTATTCCTCAAGAGGGCGACAACAGGGTTTCCAACGATATCACTTCGACCAAGCACGACGGCATTGGCACCGGAGATAGGGACAGCTGTTGACTCGAGAAGACGGATGACTGCTGCAGGAGTGCAAGGAGTGAAGAGAGGGGACGACGCGCGAGAAGAAAGGTGTCCGATATTGTACGCGTGGAATCTGATACAGGAGATAAGCGCGTGACCGATGCTGATGGAGGGAAGTATTACCCATCAACATCCTTTTCAGGGGAAATTGACTCAGTGACTGTGCGGACGCCCTCGGGGCCAACATGGGGGCCAAGAGGGAGCTGAACCAGGATGCCACTTATGGAATCATCGTCGTTGAGACGTTTCACAATGGCGACGACCTCCTGGACGGAAGCAGTTTCGGGAAGGGTAATATGCTGGAAGCGAATGCCGACCTCCTCGGAGGCTTTAGCCTTCATGCGGACATAGACGGTAGAGTCTGGACGCTCGCCCGCCTGGACAACGGCAAGCTGGGGCTGGAAACGGGGGAACTGCTGCTTGAAGACAGAGATCTTGTCCGCGACGGTTTGACGGATCGACCTGGAAATGGAGTGAGAATGACGCGGTGGAGGAGAAAGAAGAGGTACTTTGCGACGAGATTGCCATCAATGACACGAGCCTGGGAGGACATGATGATGGTACGAAAGAAAGAGCGAGGAACCGACTGAACAGAGAACACCCTCTGCATACCAGACTCAGGGTCTTATATATACAAATTCGATTAATTTATGCAAATATGAAGGCGCATATATTCAACTAAATATGGTAATTACGCACGATCACGTGCTGATAACATTCGAAAAAGAAAATGGAGAGAAAAAAAAATGTTAAAGTTTACTAGCTCGGTGACGGTGACGATGAACGGGACATTTGCAAGACGGGTTTTCTCTGCGTCCACCGCAACCTTCTCGTCCAGTGCCGCCCGTCGTTCAACATACTCTTCACGACCTTTCCCTTCCCTAATTCGTTCCTACTCTAACCAGACAACATCTCGGCCAGAGGACGCTGCTGATCCTATACCAGAGCCAAAAAACGCAGAGGTCTCCGTAGAGTCCCAGGTCCTCGAGAATCTCAAGAAAAAAGAGGAGGAGGTCCATGAGCTTACGGTCAGTCTCCCTCTTTATTCCGCGTACTCTCGCTCATTTCATCCCCGCAGAGTCGACTACGGTACCTCCAGGCCGACTTCCTGAACCTCCAACGCAATGCTGCTCGTGAAAAGGAGCAACAACGCGACTTCGCAATCACCCGTTTCGCAGGCGACCTCCTCGAAACAGTCGATGTCCTCGCTCTCGCGCTCAAATCCGTCCCCCCCGCTGCTCTCCACCTCGAACCCCCATCCTCTGACACGTCCTCCCTTCCCGATGCCACCTCGACACCTCCATTGAAGTCTGCCCACGCGTATCTCACAGAGTTACACCAAGGTGTCGAGATGACCCATCGTCTTCTGCTCTCCACCCTGTTCAAGTACCACGTCAAATCATTCGATCCCACGGGAGAAAAGTTTGATCCTAATCGACACGAAGCCCTCTATCAGGCACCCATACCAGGCAAGGAACCCGGGTCCGTTCTCGAGTGCCAAAAGACGGGTTACATGATCAAGGACCGCCTCTTGCGCGCGGCCCAAGTTGGTGTCGTCCAGGATGCATCATGACGTCCTTTTTCTGGTCACTCACAGTTCACTCGGACCGTTCAGTATGCGAGATGAGTGGACATTGGGTATGCTACTATTTAGACATGGGGCAGAGCTGAATCCGGCATATACGCATCATCACGATAGATATAATCTAGCACGTATAATTCAACGAATCTCTACTCCGAATCGATCCTGTAAGCTCGATGTGACCTGGGTATGCAGCGTATTCGTCTCGTCATTCGTCAACGACCTAAGATGGGTTGGTACAAGCATTTGAAGAGGGATTGATACCACACCTGTCCATAGAGCGGTAATTTATTCGGTAACAAACGCTCTTCCGACACGTCTTTGGATGGATGAAACTGTCCGTCTGTTGCGTGTCAGATTACCACTTAAAGGACGCTTAAGACAACCTAACCATCTTGACATCTTCCACGGTATCGCCTGCCACGTCTCTGACGAGATCGCAAAAGTCGTTGTCGTGGAGATCCACATTTTTCGGTAGCCAAAAGCTGACATCCTTGAAGCAGGCGGGGTATTTCGAATACGGCCGGAACGTCGTAATTTCACCATGCTTGAATTGCGTGAGGAACCGGGCGTCTTGAGACCAAAATAGGCGAATGTCGGGGATAGAGTAGAGAATCATGGCTATGCGCTCGAGTCCAAGGCCAAACGCCCACCCAAGCTTGTTTTGGATATCTGGGGATGTGTCAGGTTGCTGTACGGGGCGTTGACGGGAGATCACTTGCGTGCATTGTCCAGGGTTGGCTGATAGACGACACCGCACCCCAGAATCTCGAGCCATTTGCCACGGAAGAAGACCTCCATCTCGAAGCTCGGCGTCGTCCAAGGAAAGGTTGCCTCAATCCATCTTACTCTGAGCGGGTTTTGTGGCGTCGCACCGACATGGTCACCAAAGAGGGTTAGTATGAGACTGTTGAGGGAGAGTTTCAGGTTTTTAGCGATGAGTTCAGTGTGTTTTGGGTCATGGGCTGGTTGGCAAGGGTTGGTGGGCGAGAGTTGAGGCACGTCTTCGATGACGATGTTGGAACGTCGGAGGTGGGCTTGCAGCAATGCATTGTCATCTGCGATTTCTTTCATGCCATTTGGGTCGGCAGACACGATGCGAGCGCCCTCTGTCTGATGGAAGACGGGATAATGGGAGCCGTCTATCTCGTCGCGCCTATAGACGTCGGCGGTGAGGAGCCATTTAGTCTCGCCTTTTTCGAACACATCTACTTCGTGGGCGGATGTATGGGTGCGGAGCATGAGGTGCTTGTTGACGTAGTAGCTGTCCGTGGCGGAGCGGCCAGGATGGTCCGGAGGGAAGGAGAGGACGTCAAAGTTTTGGTAGGGGGTGACGAGTGGGGAGAGGGAGGAGATATGCGCGTAGGACGGGAAGTGGGACTCGACGAGGGCGCGAAGGGTGCTGAGAGGATGCGCGTGCTGGGTGTGCAGCCTGAGAGGGAGCTTTGAGAGTATTGTTGGGGACACGTTCGTCATCTCATCCGTGGGGTACTCTCGTCCGAGCATGCTCAGCGTCGCGGGACGCGTCGACGGGGCGGTGGTTACATACGACCTGAACGTGAGTCGTGGACACAGCGCAAGTGGAGAACGCATCTCGGGGATGAGGACGACGAGCGCGTTTGTTTGTGCATGTTTTGTGCCATGGGCAGTCGAGAGTGTGTGGCACCTCTCTGTCTCACATGTCACTCAAGGTCCCCGCAGGAGACGCGCACTCACAGGTACCGTCCCTCTCTTCCACGCTCTTCGTCGTCGCCTCTGACAGCGACAGCCATCGTCCTCATCCAGCGCACAGAGGCACAAGTCCTCGAAACGCCCCCTTGTCCGCTCCGACAACGAGGACGATGCCCCCATTCCCTCGGCCACCCAGAGAACGAAGCGCGCCCGCACAGCCGACACCAATGCATCATCCTCTGATGCCACCACCTCAGACGATGACAATGACATGGATGTGGACGCAGACGTCGACGTTCTCCGTGGCTCTCCACAACATTCCCTCAGTACCCCTGACGACAGTCGCTTCCTCCCAGAAGACGCCTCGGCTCACGATCCCTCGCTCTCGCACAAGGCGAGGGCAGACGCGTCCAAGAAGCGCAAGAATTCGATAGTTGTTTCTGCATCCACCAAGAAGAAGCCCCAGGTAGTCTATTCAGACGACGAGGAGAGTACCAGCCACATCGAACGCGACTCTGTGGAGGATGACCTCAGCGACTCCGTGCCCCTTGTCGCCGAGGCTTCCGACGACGACTCTGAGCATGACACTCCGCCCAAACGTGGCGCTTTGAAACCAAAAGCCGGCGCCGCCAAGGACAAGGCAGGGAAAGCAAAGCAGGGGCAGCTCAAAGGTGCAAAGGTAAAGAGCCTAAAGGAAAGGGAAAGGGACAGAGAAATCTTCATGAAAGACGAGCGCAAGCTAACTGTCCCCCCCGCCACAACCTCACGAGCATCCAGCGCTGCAGCTCAAAGCCAACCCTCGGATCTCTTCTCCAACGACGACCTCGCGCCCTCCTCCACTGTGGATCCTCTACCGGATGCATCACAACTCGCGAAAGATCTTCTCAGTCAGACCATCCCAAAGAAGCGCAAACTTCCGCCGATCAAGAAAACCAAGACAGCGACTGGCACGACGGGTACTTCCACCCCCACCACTACGACGCAAAAACCACCACCCGCGCCTGCTCAAGAGCTAGCAAAGCCTTCGTTACCAACTTCCGAACAACGAAAACAGGCATTGACAGGAGTGCGAGACATTGACTTGGCGGACTCCAAAGTCTATGCGGAGCTTTTCAAGGGTGTAAGTCCCCATTTTTGGTGAGACCTCGGGTAACTCAAGTCATTCGTCAGGCCGGTGGGAACACGCCGAGGTCTGGTTTGAAAAACGCAGAAGAGCGGCGGAAAGAGTTGGACAAGATGAGAGACGAGGCAAGGGCCAGGCGCGCCGAGGAAGCGGTGAGATGTCTGATAAACAGTTTCTCTTTGTCGTTTCTGACAAACCTGGTCTGCAGAAATTTACATTTGATCTGCAGTCTCAAGCTGACAAGATTGCACGTTTCGAGCAACGTCTGCGTGTTGAAAACAGTACGGTGCTTCATCCGAATTTCCTCGCCGCGAAATTCAGAGATGAATGGGAACTAGATAGGCGTAATAGACGAGCGACACCTAAAGAGGAGGGAGAGGCATAATGCGTTCGTGCCGTTTGCTGTGGTTGCTGTTTCTTGCTTGTACTGTACTGACGATCGATAAGAGTATTCGACTATCTACTCTGTCGACCCAAGGGTGGGGTGGGGTGCTTGTGTCATGTTGTTGCCCTGTTGGGCTTCTCCGATTGACTCAACGACTCGGTGGTGTTGGTGCATAAGCGAACTATTTGATCGACACACGTATCAAACCATTTCTTATCCGCCTTTTTTTTGGACGGTGAGGGTGATGTGGCCATGGGACTGCCATCGTCGACGTTGAGGGCGTGCAGCTGGTTTGCCAGCTCGTCGATGACAGGTAGAAAGATGGGTATTTGCGTTTGGAAAGAGGTGGCAACCTCGGCGAGCTGAAGGATCTCCTTGCGAACATAGGCGGGGTCCTGTGGGGGGTAGAGGGCAGCTACGAGATCGTCGGATGTGGAGAGGAGTAGATTGGAGCGTGTGAGAAGGGTATCGAACGCTGAGACTGGGGCAGAGGAGGGGTACGCAAGGAGATCGAGGAAGATGCGCTTGTGGAGAAGCGTGGTGAGCCGCAAGATCTGATGAATCTAGGGAGGGGTCAAGATGATGTATTGGGAGGTGGATAGGGTGTCATACATTCTTTGCGTGGGCAAGCTCGTGCTTGTCCATCCTTGTGGCGTGGTCGAGTCCGAACTCGTCCCAGCCGTCGTCCGATTCGTTGCCCGAGTCGTCGAGGGGGTCATTGGATTCCGCTTGATTGATCATGCGGGCGATTTCCTGGAGATTGTCCTCGAGGGATTCTCTGTCTGATTTCCAGGAGAGGCAGACGGCGGCACGGTTGTCCTTTGGGATGCCAGAGATGCCCCTTGCGTTTGTGATGAGGTCGTGTAGGGCGGCGGTCCTGACGAGATACTCTTCACCGGACGCGCCGGTACCGGCCAGCCGTGGGCCGCGTGCGGCATTGTTAAGGAAGGTCTGTATGAGGGCACGGAGGGCGTCGATGATGTCCTTGACGCGGTTTGTGACGTCCTTGACGAGGGCGGCACCGTGTAGGTTGTCGTGGAGGAGACGGGTGCAGCGGGCAAGTGCGGAGGTGTGCTGGGCGAGATCGTGGAGGAGGGGGATGGATGCCGCGTAGGACGGGGCGGGGGGCTTGAGTGCGAGGGCGAGTTTTGTGGCGAGGTTGTAGACGAGAGCGAGGAGAGCGTCTATATCATGGAGGATGAGGGGGAGAGGGGGAGAGTCGGGATGGCGAGAGGTGATGGAGGCGAGGGCAGCGGTGCAAGATTGTGAGAGGAGGGAGAGGGAAAGAATGGCTGAGAGGGAGTGAGCGAAATCTTTTGGACGAGTTTTTGTACTCACTCTTTTGCTTGTCCGTCATCAAGATACCTATCCATTATGTAATCCCTGTCTTTTTAGTCGTCGCACTCGCTCTCTGTCACGCATGTTCCTCGCTCTCCGTCTCAGGGCCTCCTCGCCCGTACATCTCCGCTGTCTCTCTGCCAGGGCTTTCGTCTTCGCCCGTCCAATACCACCACTACCACACAGACACATCACCTGTTTCCAGCCCACGCTTCGTCGCACCGCATCCTTCTTTCCCTGGCCCAGGTCCGCACCGTCCCTCGACACTGCAGCACAGATAGCCGCACTCGAAGCACAGACCAATGCCGACCCAAACGACCTCCAAAAGCACCTCGCCTTCTTCAATGCCTTGATCACTACCCGCACCAAGGAAGGCTATCTCACCCTCATCGACCGTTGGGAGCACACGCTCGAGCACGTGAGTCTCCTCTTCCTCCTTTGCCGTCTCACCCACCATCGCTCCAGAACCCCGCTTCCCCCCTCCTCCGCTCCGACGAGGCCTTTGAAATATATCTCGACGCACTCGCCAGCTCCGGACGCGAGCCATCCATAGATCTTGCCGTCCGCAAGCGACAGTCCCTCCTCGACTCCCTCCCCGCCAGTGCAACCTCCTCTTCCCCAGATACCACCCCCGAGCCACCCCCGGAACCTTCCGCCCCCCAATCGAGAAGCGAAAAAATAGCCGCAGAGTTGCTCGCTAGACGAGCCAACTCCACCTCGACAACTACCCAGGATCCACCGCCATCCAATCCTGCAATCGCAAACCTCGCAGCAGCCCTCGGAAAGGGTGCAGGCATCAGCGGTAACCCCATCCATGTCACCCTCAGTGAACGTGAGCACCTCAATCTTGCCCCCGACGCGATATTCATCCTCTTTGCCAGCCAAAGGTTCTCTCACTATCCGCGTCGTTCGATTCGTTGTGTTAGCCGGCCTAGGTGGTTTCTGTACGTACACGTCCCCAATCCTCTTCCCCTCCCTAACCCAGTCCCAGTCATGTTGGTCATTCTCTCTGTGCTCTTGGAAAACTCGGGCCTCCTCAAGGCTGGCGGACGTGCCACAGAATTTGAGCCGCTTCAGCAGAAGCCCGTCAAGTTCAGTGACGTGCACGGTGTCGACGAAGTCAAGCAGGCCTGTCCCTCACCATCTCTCTCCCACGTCCGTGTCTAACCCTCCCTCAGGAACTCGTAGACGTCGTGACCTTTTTGAAAGATCCCACTGCCTTTGCATCTCTTGGTGGCAAGCTCCCAAAAGGCATCCTTCTCACAGGTCCCCCCGGTACCGGAAAGACCATGCTTGCTAGGGCCATTGCCGGAGAGGCTGGCGTTCCATTCTTTTTCTCTTCGGGGTCCGAGTTCGAGGAAATGTTTGTTGGCGTAGGTGCAAAGCGTGTTCGGGACCTCTTCGCAGCTGCCCGCAAGAAGCAGCCAGCCATCATTTTCATCGACGAATTGGACGCTGTTGGCGGCAAGCGATCTCAGCGTGACCAGCATTACATGAAGCAAACCCTGAACCAGTTGTTGGTCGAGATGGATGGGTTCTTGCAAACGGAGGGCGTCATCGTCATCGCTGCCACAAATTTCCCCCAAAGCCTGGATCCGTTGGTGTTCCCGACTTGCTTGATCAGAGACACACCCTCATCTCTTACTTGCTTAGTGCGCTCACCCGTCCCGGTCGTTTCGATCGCCACATCGCCGTCCCTCTTCCGGACATCCGTGGTAGAATACAACTTTTCCGTCACTTTATGAAAGACATCATCGCCAGCAATGGTATGTCCTTGCCCTGTTCTCGAACGTGTCTCTCATTCTTCAGCCGTCGACCCGATGATCTTGGCCCGGGGCACTCCTGGGTTCTCTGGTGCCGAGTTGCAGAACATGGTCAAGTGGGTCGCACCTTTGTTCACTCGGATGGGGCCACTCACCACATTGCCCAGCTTGGCTGCTATCCAGGCAGCAAAGGAAGGTTTCAAAGAAGTTACTCTGAAGCACTTTGAGTGGGCAAAGGTATGCTTGTTCGTCGAGTCATTGTTGACAGATCCGAGTGCCCGCGCCAGGATCGGATTGTCATGGGCGCTGAGCGCAAGAGTGCGTACATTGACGAGAAGAATAAATTGCTCACGGCTTATCACGAGGTGCGTTGAACGGTATTCAATCATTGCACCATGCTCTAATTTGCACAGGGAGGTCATGCCCTGACGGCACTCTACACCAAAGGTGCAATGCCTTTGCACAAGGTTACATGCGTCCCCCGTGGTCATGCACTCGGTGTTGTGCGTGACTCTTTTGTGAATGGCTGTGTGTTGGTATTCATGCCGTGGTTTCACAGACCTCTCAGTTGCCGGAAGGAGACATGTTTTCCATCTCCCAAAGCGAATACAAGGCCATGATTGATGTGTGTATGGGTGGTCGGGTCGCGGAGTCGTTGAGCAAGTTGTTTTCTCACTCACCGACTGGCCATGAATAACCCCTCGGTGTCAGTTTACGGTGAAGGCGGGCTGACGAGCGGATGTTCTTCTGATCTCCAAAAGGCCACTCAGACGGCGACGCAAATGGTCAAGGTGAGGGTGTTCGCGTGTAGCAGGGCTGGGGATGACCAGGACCTCGCACAGAACTTTGGATTCTCTGGCAGAGTAGGACCTGTCTTTTACAGCGAGCAAAACGGACCCGTTAGCCCCCAAACGAGCGAGAGAATTGACTCTGAGATCTTGAGGTGAGTACACGAGAAAGAAAAGTTTTGGCGCTGCGACGAGACATGTTATTGCAGTCTACTTCAGCAAGGGGAGACGCGGGTAACCAAGCTCTTGGAGGAGAAGAAAGAGGAGCTCCATCGGGTACGTGACTGGCTGTATTGCAATATGGTGCCCTTTGATAGCCCCTCTTTGTAGCTGGCTCGTGCATTGGTAGAATACGAGACGCTGACTGCTGATGAGGTGAGAAAGGTGATCAAAGGGGACCCCATACAGGAAAGGGTGACAGAGGTCGAGGTATAGAATTAATTACTTATTACGTGTTATTAATTTTCTTTTCGATTTTGAAACCCAGCTGTCATAAAAAGTGGCACGATGAGGGGGGCGGCACGTTGAGTTGAATAAAAGCGGTGCGTGTCGGAAGCAAAAAAAAAAAAGAAAAAAAAAAAAAGAGAGGACGCCTACCTCCGCCGACAACAGTATGTGTCATCGTCTCCTCAAACTTGTCAAACACACGGCTTGCGGTCACAACTCTTTCCTCGGTGACTCCGTCGTCGACTGCCATAGCCGCACTTGTTTCCTCAGCCCTTCACATCCATCCACCTGCAATTCCCCCTCAAATCCCTGTCGCTGTCGTCGCTATTACGGGTGCGCCGTTTCCAAGTCTTATCTCCCCGAGCTGTGCTCATTTCCTCACAGCCAGCCTGAGCGCTTCATCACACATCAAGTCAGTCCCCCCTGATTCATTCATCAAACCCCCCCCCCCCCTGATCCGCTCACATTAACCAGGTTCCCGGAAAGTGCACAGTGTGTCCTCCATGAACTCCTAAACTGGACATTATGACGCCACCCAGACTATCCATGATCCGGTCTATTTGTACATACTGCCCACGACGCTCTACCCACGCAATGTAACTTTATAATTATTCATAAGCGTGCCCCTTCATTCCAGCTCCATGAGCATCTCATCCTCTATCCCACCGTCTCCATACTCGTCCTCGTCCATCTCCTCAGCCACACGCTGATCCTCTTGCTGTGCAAGCGACACTGCTTGTTCCCGTTGCTTCGCCTGTGCCTTCTCTATGTCCTCGAGCGTCCATAGCGACACGCCCGTCTGATTTTCGTTCGGATTCTGCGAAATCGTTCGCATGAACAACTTGGACAACGTCACAGCCATGTCCGTAGATAGGTTCGAAGCGACCTCTGTGATGTATTGATTGATCCACCGAGGCAGCTTTGCCCGCTTATCTGCCCGTGCAAAGCGCTCCGTGCCACTCAGTATCAAACGACCAAAGTATCATGTCACATATCTCACCTTGTCCGCGAAAACCATCAGTCCCCAATCCGTCTTACCACGAAGTACACGTCCCACACATTGCGCAGCGTTTCGCATGGCGTCGAACCCAAGGAATTCAGATTCCCGTATCCGATACGCATCTCGAAGATATTCGAGACGCGCTTTCAGGATTCGACTTTCCGTGTATTGATACGGAACTCTGCACACCATCCAGTTCTCAACCGCAGCTAAATATCGCCAACACTCACCCAAACATGATCACAGCACGTCCATAGTTGTGATCAAAATCAATCCCTTCCGACACTTTCCCTCGCGCAACAGACAGTAGCACCGCGCCCCGTCCATTATCGCACGCCTGCAACCACCTTTCGCGTCGTTATAAATCCGACAGCTCGTACAGTGCTTACCCGTCTATAGTTCTCCAGCGCTATGCTAGTTTCATTCGCATCCGGCGTTTCAACGAAAATGAGTTTGTTCTTCCACACCTCGTTCAAAATCCCCTGCAAAACGTAGCATCAAAACATGCATACAGGTGCCCAGGCAACATACCATGTCATTCCATGCTGCCACAATCGACTCCATGTAAAGATAACTGGGGAAGAAGGCAACGATCCCATCCGGGACGATTTTACTGTACTCGACAAGGATACTCCCAAAATTCCTGACGACCGCTGGATCATTCCGGACCTCGAAACGCGAGCTTATAGCGACTTGATCACTCCCGCGAGTAATGACCTCCATGGAAACTATAAGTACTCATGTGCAAATATGACCAGCCACTCACCAATGGCAGGAAAGCGTTGCGCGTCAGCGTCATTGGATATGTCTCCTGAACAACCGGCGTGAACTGCAGCATTTTGGGATACATGTCTAATGGCGAGATCGTCCCAGACGTGATGACAACACTGCTAAAGTGCTCGAAAACCGGCTTAATGGCCAGCGAGGGATCAAGGCACCTGTCGCAAAGTCAGAAAATGCTGGAAATTACTATCCAAAGTACCAACGTGAAGTGAAACATAGGATTTGGAACAGTCGCATTATCAGTCTCAAAGGGTTCAAGAATGAGTAAAAATCCTAAATGTTCAATAGTGTAGCAGTACAATGACGATCGCCAGAGGTAAGCTTACCCCTCTCGTACGTTGCTACCAGAGTCGCAAAGCTCGCGACTTTCTGTAGTGCGGAATATTCGTCTAGCCGACTGAGCTCTAATGTACGAATCAAAGATTGCAAGCGTTCGGCACAAAAACTAAGAGGAGGTGTTAGATGTAGGAATCATCGAATTCTATGACAATCACCGTAATGGTCGCCTTTCAATGTACGTGATATCTTTAAGATGTTGTAGGAAAGAAAGCGGTGTTTCTGCCACCACATGTAAGACACGCATGCGAGTCTATCCAGTCGTCAGCGTGACTGTATGCACGATAGCGGTTCATGCGAACCTTGAGGTATTCAACAAAACGCTTGAGAAAAGCGACGAAATGCTCCGCTTTTCTGATATTTCCGGGTATCGCCTCTTTAAGTAGGTCATCGGGGAGAACTGAACGCTTGTTAGTTGTAGGTATTCACGGGGGAGAACACTCGGCTCTATACTTACCAGGGTTCGCCATGAATGTGTCTTCAGGGGTAGTCTCCGTTGTCGTTTCTTGTAGACCTTCAACCAACTTTGCATACTCATCTTGAAGTTTAGCAGCGTCGGTCGTCTTAATCCTGGCGAGACTTGTCAGTACCATGAACAATAGTAAGCACGGTCCCTACTCGTCAATCTTTTCACCGAGTTTCGTCACACTGCGCGCAGCCGAGTCGAGCATTGGTCGTGTGAGGTCGATGCTGAGAGATTCTATACACACATTATCTGACACGGCGCTGAGCCAGCTAGCAAAAATGCCCGTCAAAGTCTACTGACCGATGTTGTGCGCTTCATCGAACACGACAATGGCATCTTTGGACAGCTCTTTTGATACTTGCTCAGCGACTTTAGGATCGATTAAATAATGAAAGGAATATATGATCACGTCGACAAAGGGCATCTGGTCGAATAATTGTGAATATTGGTCAACCTTTCAAGCTGCGCGAGACCCACCATTCTTCGTACGGTAAAGTATGGACATGTACCATTGTCTCGACCGTGTTGGAGTACGTCCGCAAGCGTCCATATGCCGGGTGATATGAGAGTCCCGGGTTCGTATTGCCCTAGGTTCTGCAAAAATATCACATCTTCCGCTTCCAACTTGTGATTAAATGATAGGTACCTCATGTAAATCACAGAGTTCCACCGATCCAGGGTCCGCACGGCCTTTCTCGCACGCCGCAGAGTTGGTGAGGTCACGACACCGCGCATCAACGATTTTACCCTTCTTCTCTTTGGAAACCTGGATGGAGAACACGCGATCACACAAGATAATGGATGCAACGACGGCGTCTATCCGTGCCCCATACGCACCTCCGGATGTATGCACAAGTTTTTCCGACTCGTCAAGCCGAGGCCCATGAAGTTCTCTTCCTTTTCCCTTTGTTCTGGAGTTTCAGCACATGATATTCGATACTTCATCAGTCTTTTCAACTCGGAGAGGGCCTTTTCGATTTCCGGCACTGTACGTGAGCAGTAAATAAGTTTGCGTTTCGTTGGATGAAACTGCGGGCAAGAGATAAGCACTTGCGACGTGAAACAGCAAATTCGATGTACCTGCTGATATGACACAATCAAGGATAAGAGCGAGACGGTTTTCCCTGTCCCGGAAGGCATTTCCAAGACACAGTGCCCCTGAACGGGCCGAGTTGGGATATGATCATACTCTACAGTAATCTGAAGCGTACCGTAGCATCAAGTGTCCGCTTGAGATCACACATATATGCATATTGTTCTAAGAGAGTGATTAGCCCAAGTCTACTGAGCTGCGAGGGGGGAACCCACCAGGATAAATTCGGTCGTAAGGAAAGATGATCTGGGAAAAGTGAATGTGGGTACATAACAAGCTTTACCCAGTCTCAAGAAGGCGCGACGGGACACGTACCGGTAGGTTGTCAATAAAGAACTTCATGTCCCAGGACACCTGTGGACTAACGAGAATATTTGACTTTTGCATGCTGCCGGCGACGCTGCTGCGCTAATCACGTGATCAAAATCCGAAACCGTATCAGACTTCACTCGATTCGTTGCAGGTACAGTACATAATATTAATGTCTGTACCTTATATATCTATCATCAAGAAAACATCTTATCCAAATCCTGGAGATTACATGTCCGTATAGCAGGGTCAAGTCCATCTTTTGACAATCCTTCTGGTATAACACGAAGATGAAAGTCATCGTTAATTCATAACTCGGTCGCAACTTCAGTTGGACGCGATCTGTTGAGTAGCTGTTTGCACGACTTGTTGGACACCATTGTTCCCGGTACTGCGAATCAAGTTGAGTAACAACAGGAGGTCTGATTGCGGAAAAGTCGAACTTGCTATAACCATCATTGGGTGAGATTCCCGTCGTATCGTCACTCGGAGAAGTTTGGGTGGTTTGGGGATTCGATGAGATGCCAGTGACTCCAGGTGAAATCGTCGTGCCGGTTTGAGCCGTCAAATTCGTTTGGCCCCACTGTTACAGGAATGCAACTCAGTACCCCAACTGTGGCAGTTATCTGGCTATTCGAACCTGATACTGTGTGATGGCGCCTAATCCGGCGGAGATTCCAGCTAAGTTCATTTCAATAGTGAGTTGTTAGTTCCATTACAATACGGGTGCACATACTACTGAACCATGTTGAGTAGGCGTCTGTCTGCTGCACATTTGTCACACCATATGTCGAGCTGGAACTAGACGCTATTGGAACATATCAGTCATCGCGAAATCTCCAATTTGCTTCTCAAGACTACGCACAGGTATCAGAAGCATATGGTGCTGTGGTCATGTTGAAGGGCACGAAGTTTGGTGCATTTGACTGCGTCACCAAGCCGAAGCCCGTGAGCGCCGAAGGTTTTCCAACACTTGGTGAGTTCAATTGTTAGATTCAGATCTCACACGGGTAGGCAATATACATACGCAGCTGCTGACTGAGCTTGCTTGAGGATCCAGTCAATACCCGAATTCACCGTGTTTGTGTAGGAATCCAAGTAAGGATCGGTGAAACCATAAGATTGCTGATCGGGGAAGAACGTGAAAGAGCCGAAACCAATATACGGAATATTCATGATATCCTGACTGTCCACCCCATAAGTCCCGTCGTAATTCGAACCGACGCCTTGCGCTTCTTGTCGTCTAGTAGCTGTATAATAGTTGACTAGACAGCAAAACTCGGAGATTCACGGAGCTTACCCGTGGATACCCATCGCCCTCTGATACGGATGCCATCTTGTTTGAGGGTTCCAGCAAGTTTAGCAGCCTCTCGGGAGCGCCGTCTTGATTCGGCGCGCTCACGGAGAATCTGCTCCGTGGTTACCGGAACAGCCTTCGTGCGCTTCTTTTTCCCTGGTGCAGGGGATGGCGACGGAGCAGCAGGAGCAGGGTTCAGGGGATACAACTTGGGGCAGTCAGTGCACAGAAAGCCCGATGTTCTATCGTCTACTGATTATCATTTGTGCCTCACTTTGAAATTGCCACGCTCACCCAGCGGAAATGAGGTGGTTAGGATCAATAGAACGAACATGAGTCGCCAAGGTGGCGTGCCACTGTGTAACGGTCTCCGTCGTACAGCCTGAGCTTGAAGAAAGGGTGGAATTACACCTGATATTCCAGTGGTCAGCGACGTTAGAATTCTTCGATCGTAGAAGCATAAAACCTGGGATCATTCGCAAGCTCCCAGCTGAAAACAGCCGGACTATTGACATATCGAGAAACGACTTGAGTGGTGAAATTCATGAAAGAGTTCAGGATGGATGGATTTGTGTAGAACTGATCGTGATATTCAAGACCGAATTGGCGAACATACAAATCCATGCCACCTATCTTGACATGAGAAGCGGCATCTTGAGTGGACAAGACGAGCACTGACCGTAGTCATTGGACAAGTAATTGCGTGGCAGTGTATTATTAGTGCCAGGGGTGACATCGCGAGTAAAGATGGCATTGCCGCCGGGCTGTACTGTGCTATTCAAAAGAGGAAGCGGATTCCAGTTGTTGGTGAGAGATAAGATAACATAAAGTCCATGTTGTTCCGCCATTTGAATGACGGTGTCAAGCTTCTGGAGACCATTTGGGCCATCGTTGATGGATACTGTCCCGTTACGAACAAGTTGGAACCATGTGCCATTTACCGGGACGGTATCGACGTCTAGTTGATGCAAGTGAGTGATCTAGGATTCAATCCACAGATGAAGAACTCGCCATTGAATGCCCATAGCCGAACGACTTTGATCCCGAGGGCGGAGATATTGCCGAGAGTGTACCAAATGTCTTCGTTCGTGTTTAGGGACGGTAACCAGTAGACATTTGTACCGATATATCTGAAGTCACTGCAAATCATCGCGGTCTGTGTTTGAACACCTAAGGAGAAGCCATCGATGTACTTACCTGCCATTTACCGTGAATGATGTGCCATTTGTGCTGATAAAAGGGCTGTAGTTCCTCGTAACGGTCGTCCTTGAAGGATTTGCCAGAGCGAATACTAGGGGGCTCAACAGAAAAAGTAGAGAAAGAAAAATCATGGCTGAGGCGTCAAAGTACACGAAGGGCACTCGAAGGACGGGAGGGCGCGGAAGGGAGGGAAAGGTGTCACCCCGTTTTATAAGGTCGAGAGAAGAGATTGATACACGTGCCCCTGAATCTCTTACACGTCCGCCATCGCGGCGCTCACCGGTATTTTACCTGTGTCCGCTGGTGAGAACGAGAGAGTGGTTGGTGCTGAGACAATCACACTATGCGTACCAGTGTGCAACGCTGCGAAGGGCTGGCTCCGGAGGCATCGTCACTGAAGGGTGCGGCAAGTGACCAATGAGAGATGTAGCACGTTTCAATTGGAGGTTGGGGGGAGAGCTCATAAAGTTAAGGAACTCGGCCAAGTCGAGTAATGTCCGATATCGGTTCCACGAGCCCCCATCATTCAAGTGACCCAGCACGTGACCTCACTGCATCGCTTCTCTCCACAAGTCGTTTCAACTATTAACAGTACTGTAATGCTACCAACAGTGCTCAGGCGCGCGCGCGCTTCCCGGTCTTCTCTCGCCCTTCCTCGTCGTCATTACCAGTCACAAGAGACTCGTCAGAGTTCACAGTCCCAGGCAGCCCCGTTCATACAAGACCACTTTGTTAGCTCTGCCGGGATTGCTATCAATTTATTCTCCCGCTTCGTCAAATTCTCACTCCTCACCGCCTTTGGCCTTGGACTCACAGGCTTCACTATTTTTGAGGGTACCCATCTATGGGTCGAGTCCGTCGAGCTCGCATCAGATCAGGATGATGATACCCGGCGCTGGGAATGGGACCAGGACGCTGAAAGGTGGTCAGGTGGCGAGCGTGGTGGAACAGACCCTGCTCTGGGCTTCAGAGCAAGGCATCTTCTACGGGGCTCATGGATGGCGGAAAACTGGGGTGTAGGTTCCACCACCTTTTCGGACAATGGGGGCAGAGGCAATGTCATCGAGGCTCGCTTGGATTTTGCCCAGAATTATCTGGACATGTCCATCAAGATCGCCGAAACAAGGATGACATCTGCGAAATTGCGTCCGCAAACATTTAATGAACTCCTCCTTCGCCATAGCTCCATATTGGAGCGCATTGGGACAAAGGAAGCTTTGTTTGAAGCTCGCTCGAAATACGAACGCGTCTGGGCCGGCCTTGCAGGCCAAGGGACAGATGCTGCTCGCATCGCTTCAAAACTTGGGGATCTCAATTTCAGACTCGGAGACTCTAATGACGCGCTTGCCTGGTGGACACGATCACTCACTTTGTCACAAGGAGCCCAACAGGCTCAAGGTTCTGTCGCCCCTACTATATCTCAAGCTGCGCCTTCATCTCCGTCAGCACAACGGACCCTCACCTCCACACTAGTCTCATTATCCGCTTATTATTCTACATCTGGTGATTTAAAGCAGGCTCGGCAACTTCAAGAAACTGCCCTCGCTTTGTTGCGTAGTATCCCCTCACCTCCGAACATCTCCGCTGCTTCACTACCTCAGATGTTGCACTCGCTATATCTTCTCCACCGTTCTTCCCTCATTTCCATCCACCTCGCTGAGGTACTTTATGCGCTTCGGTCACCTCGGCAGTCATCTTTTGATTACCTGACGAGAGCCGCAGAATCATCTGAACGTGTTGCCTTGGCTCTCACCGGTTTGCCGTTCGTCCCACCTGACGCAAAAAAAGCGGGTGTCGTTCGCACCGCTGCACCGGACGCTCCTATACTTCCGTCATTTGCCAAGTCCTACGCCATGCGGAAGCCAGCTACAGGATTGTTGCGCGACGCACGTCGTACTGCTGCGGAAGCATGGAACTTGATGGGCATTCTCCACGAGCAAGGAGGCGAGATGGAGCGTGCCCTTACATGCTACGAGCGGGCAGTTGGGTGGGCTGGTGTTGCTTCCGATCACAATGCGCCTGGCGAGGGAACGCTGGAGGCAGACTGGAAGGTTATGTGGGCCAACTACTCGCGATCCCGCGACGCAGTACAGAGACAGGAGAAACGCTGAAAATTTGCGCAAACTGAACTGACAGCCTCACTAATGTATCTTTAAATTTGTCTCGGCAGGATTAGTGTACAGTGTTCGTTGCATACCGAGGGTTAGTCACGTGTTGCAAAATCAATACTACGACTCTGTGGTTCCCTGCCCCGAGTTCGACTGATGTTTCGCTTGCTTCGTCCCTCAGCGTCCCGCAGGGTACACCACCATACAACTCCTTTGTGGTCTTTATCACTCAGGTTCAACTCGACTGTTGCACGTCCATTCAAATTTCACTTAGGCGTTAGCTGGGCTCCCAAGCCTCCGGATCCAAAGCTGACGCGCTTTCATACCGCTTTCTCCGTAGATTCTCAGCTTGGGAAATGGAGGGATGCAATGCTCGCCCGTCCGAGGCATTCGCTCTCAAAAAACGCAGGGGAGGATTTCTTCTTTCACACCGAGGCACGTCTCCTTGTGCGTATGTTGCTCTGCTTCTCGCTCACCCTTTTCACAGATGCGCAATGGCTCGGTAGGTAAGCCTGCTTTCTTTCCTCCTTCCTAGCTTACCTCGGCGTTTTAATCTCCAGGGAGTTGCATTTGGTGTAGCTGACGGCGTTGGAGGATGGGTCGATTCAGGCGTCGACCCCTCATTATTCGCTCAAGCCTTGATGTATTCTGCGCACAACTACTCGCGCGATTCGTGGGCAGGGGAGCCAGAGATTGACCCCACCCAGGATCACGAACACCGTGAAGACGTCCGAGGCTGGGAGATCACACCCTATGAGTGCCTTGACCTTGCCCACCGTCGAGTCATCCAAGAGCAACTCGTGGAAGCTGGTGGGCTCCTACCCTTGCTCGCCGTCGTGCAGATCTCACCCATTTTTCTCTTACATAGGATCTAGTACAGCCTGTTTGTTAACTTTGAACTCGTCCTCAGGTGTTCTTCGCTCAGCAAAGTGAGCAATACAGCCCTGCATACGGCTGCAGACCACTCAGTGGCCCTTTCTAGTCTAGGTGACAGCGGGTTTTTGATCATACGATCAGCTTCTGTAATCTACAGAGAGCCAGTCCAAACTCATTACTTCAACTGTCCTTTGTGCGTCTCTTGACACTTCTCGCGCTTTCCTTATTGATTTCTGCTCGCAAGGCAACTCACAAAGCACCCTGAAAGTGTGAACTTCAACAAATATTATATGGACTCTCCGAGCGCAGCTGCTCAGCACGAAACGAAGCTTCGACATGGCGACATCGTCATTGCATACGTAGGTCACCTATGTCATGGTACTACATGGTGCTTATGTCGTCTCCAGACGGACGGCCTATCCGACAACGTGTTCCCCACAGAGGTTGTTGCAATATGTTCGCTAATTGCTCGTGCTGGGGGCTCGGAGGACGAACAAGTACAGTGCATGGCAGATCGTCTCGTCCAGTACGCCCAGGCGTGTATGCGGGATCGGAAGAGAGTGAGCCCTTTTGAACGTAGGTGTCTCAGATTCTCCCGGTTTTACCTCATTTGATGTATTACTTCGTAGGTGACGCGGCGCGGGAAGGTATGTTGTATCGTGGCGGGGTGCGTGGTTATGGCATCTACTCAGATTCGGTACTAATCAGAATGTCTGGGTGCAGAAAGTTGACGAGTAAGATATGTCCCTTGTAATCTGAGCAGTACTGACATGAAGTCCCAGTGTTACTGTGGTAATGGTTCTGGTTAGTGAGGCCCCGTAACATTTCATGGGCTCATTACGTGCTTGCTGCCTCCTGTGGGTCACACACATGCTAGTTATGCGCAACTGATACCATGCTCTTTGAGGCACTAGTAACAACGTAGTCTTGAGTGAATCCTTCCTTCTATTCGAATTCGGATTTTCGTCGAGCATTTGGCCCATCTCCTTACAAGGCAAGATTACTCCAGCTTATTAACTTGGAAGTCCTCTGCTATGATACACCAAGCAAGCCAAAGTCTAATGGAGATATACATATCAACTAAATGGTTCTGGATTCCGGCAGATCCGAATAAGAGATTGCAGCGCAGGCTGGATCAATAGTCCAATAGAGTCCAAGAGTGTAAACAATACGTGGCCGTAGTCATTAGATGTTCTGACACAAGGTGCAATACAACGTGATGTGGTCCCTGAAAATCGCGGCTATACAAGATCCCGCATGAGTTGACAGTAGATTGACGCATTGAAGAGAATGTGAAACTCACGTAGAACAAGCAACGATGCAAGACCGGCCACGACCATAACGTAAAGGAGGGTGTACTTGATGATCTTCAGGCACGATTAGCGATCCATCTTTCAGGTCACGAAATGCACTCACAATCCAACGACGCTGCCTCTTCTGCTTCGTAGAGTACAGAGGTGCACGAATCTGCTTGGAGGGTCGCAACCAAACTATGGGACAGTTTTAGAAAGTGTTGGACTAGCACTTTAATCCACCTACAAAGCATCGTCGAGTGCAGTTTGTCAATGAAAGGAATGAGGACAGGCACTGCCAAGATGATGAGGAGAATGTGGCCAAGTAAAAAGTCTGAGCTCCATAAAGCCATCTCCACGATTTTGACGATAAATTCGCGAGCAGGTTGTGATATGGCAGAATTACCCAGTCCGCGACCGTACCATTTACCCGACCACCAAGCACGGTTCGTTTCGTCGTGTTTGAACTCACGGGAGAGGAAAACGGCGATAAGGATCTTCTGGATTGCACGCTGGATGGCGACGATTGCAATGACGCCAAGGACTGCGTGCGATGAATCCCAAAGTTCGAGGAACCACTGAAACCAAGCGTGAGATATTGTAAAGCAAGACGGTGGGTCACATACGAAGAACTCAAAGAACGCAATAATACCGACAAGCGCGAGAAAGTGAGCGAGCGCAGCCATTACGGAGGCAAACTTGGTCCATTTCTCGAACATGGGCCCCAGGAGCAGTGATACAAAGAAGAGCGCCAGTAGTACAGCGGCATTCCAGACCACAGGGCCAATTGCAACCACTGCGATGCGGATAAGAGGGCTAGGATTGGGTTGTCCGGTAGAGCTGGGGAAAGACTTGACGAACATGTAAGCAATGACGAAGATGGCCGCCATGCAGATCGGCCAGATGACTTCAGAAAAGACGACGGCTCGCCATGTTGCACGTGGGACGTCCCCAGACAACTTCTCCGATGGATGACCAAGTTTCTTCTTCTTATAGCCAGTAATCATCGTCCTGGAGAGTCGACAGTATCCGTACCAACTGCTCGCCTTCGTTCTCGAGTTTCCTCGAGACATCCATCGTAAAAATTCGCGATAATCAATGATGAAGTCGGCAAAGGAAAATTGGTGAGGGTTGAAGAGGAATGGCGCGATACAGAGCGAGAGGACCGAGAACCAGAAGTAGATTAGGTGTGGTATCCAGACGGCAAGCGAGGCGTAGAGGAGCAAAATCAAATTCCTCATTCCCATGTAGATGCTCGGCCCCGCAAAGCGCGAGTACAGAATACTGAACGAAATCCGCGTCGTCGCGAACCCACGACCTGTGGCAATGTATCGCGCACCACCAAATGTCAAGTTGCTGAGGATGGCCTGAGAGTATATCTGGGTAGAAAATACTTCAAATATCGGGGAAAGCGATAAAAAGTGTTTTCCGAGACGCAGCAAGGCTTTTCCAGTTCCACGCTCCACGAGCTCTATGGAGGAGTTGGGCATGGTCACAACAGCACAGGCATCAGCGGTACATACCTTGGAGGAACAGCGGCAAGAAAGCGATGAAGAACACCAAGAAGATGGAGACGATGCACCGCTTGATCCAGTCAAAGACGGGGATAAGGTTATAACATCCCGTTCCTTGCTGACCGCCCAGCGGGGTGCCCTGTGAGTCTACCTGACAGATCGCCAACTGTTTGTTCAGAGTTCCGATGAACAATACTGCGCACGTGAATAAATAGAGCCCAAATTAGATCGTATAAATAACTCACATGTAACCATGAACACCTGGATGGAATAGATGACCAAGATGTTGTTGATGTGAAAGCCAGGATGACCGTAGTAGAATGTGAGGAACCGATCGATGGGGAGTTGCGTGCCAAGGTAATAGTACTCTCGGCTGAGCATCTGTTCACCCATACCTGTACCGATCTTCGTCTGGAAATTAAGGATGGTTCCAAACCCAAGATCACGACCCTTGCCGCACTGGTAATACTCCGAATGCTTGATTCGTCCACCACGTCCAAAGGCATTCATACCGGCGAAAATATCTTCGTTGAGGTGAAGTCCTTTTTGCGCCTTCGAGACACCACCTCGTGTCGTCATAAAGACAGCGTTTAGGAAGTCGGGGTGGCCATAGTGGAGTTTGCCTCCGATCCATGCTAGAGCACGAGCGGTCATGGTACCGAACGTCTGTTCTTTCCCTGCCGCGATATCTCCCAAAACACCAATATTCTCCGAGAAGATATACTCCCGTGTACCGATGATAGCAACAGGAGCCTTCTTAAACTCCTTGTGCCCCCATTGTGCATACGGGCTTTGGCCAGAAACCGAATATTCCTCGAATTCTCCAAGGACGTTACGGATCTTCAGGCACTCCTCCAAGTAGTTGTCTTGGTTGGCGTCAATGAGCTGGAGATACTCCCCGCGATAGAAGATGATCGCGTGGTTTTGGTTGTCGGATTTCCCATCACCAAGAATGGGATTCCCGGGCAACTCGACACGGAATTTTGGCTTGCGCTTGCCGGTTTTCTCATCGAACTCGGAGTGACCGTCAATCAAGACCGAGAACAAACGGGGATCACCGCCCTTGGGCCCAGCCTCCTCGTCGAGGAAGGCGATCTGCAAATCAGGGTATGCGCGTAACAAAAACTCGGCATTTTCCTGCTCTTCCTTGTTAAACTTGGAGTACCGCTGCATCGAGATGGCGAACTTGAACTTGCGTCGCGACATCCTCTCCAACTCCCGTTCGAGCTTCTCCGTGTTCCCCCCAAACATGGATACAATGTCAGGGTTTTCCACGCGATAAAGAAGCTTGATAGCCTTGGAGTAGTTCATCATGCCGGAAACCGTACGGTACAGCGTCTGAGCACGGAGTGAGGCCCAGATACGGGTACGGAGGGTGTACTCGGGGGAAGATGTCTTGAAACCAATACAGTAGAAAGGTAGGTCGTCCACTTTAGTCTTTTCGTTCATGATCGGCGAACCGTCTGGATGCTCTGACTCCTCAGCGAGGATCTTTGTATCCTTGACAAAGTTATCCCATTCAACAGGATGTAACTGCTTCAGATACTCGAGCAGTGTGACACGGGTGCTCTGATCTTCTTCACGGATGATTTCCCGGAGACTCAGCAAGATTTTTTCGGAGTAGTGAGGGACGAGGACAGTAAATGTGGGCATAGCATCGACGGGAAGAGGCTCCGGAAGCGCAGTGGTAAGGGACGAAGCAAGGAACGAAATACGTCGCTCCGCTTCGCCGTCAGCCGGGAAGTAGGTACCCTTGTAGTTCGAGCTGTTTTGGTTGGTGAAGAACGGTGGAGCGCGCAGTGTCCGACGACCGTCTGGACCGTCGATTTGGTGGTAGAGAAGTCGCTGAACGTGGTCGATCGACAAGAGATGCTCACGATACATGGAGATGATGATCGCATTCCAGATTTGCGAGACGAGAACTTTGGGTTTGTACTTGACTTCCATCTCCGCAGTGGCGAGCAACTTGGCAAAGATCCGTTTGGGCATGCGAGTGTAGACATCCTTCCACGGTGTCCAAATAGAAAGCCCAAGTGAGAAAGACCGGCCGACAGAGAAGACGACGAGCCAGATGATGTACCATAGGTAAGTGTCGAGGAAAAACAAGATGAGGTCCATGATGTACATGATCGCCAGTGTAAAGGCGACCTGGTGGGAGCACAGTGCCGACCCAAAGTACTTATCACTGCAGCCTTGCACAGTTGTCTGCGCCATGACAGCGATGGGGGAACTGAAGGAACTTGTAAGAAAGAAATAGGACTCGGTGAATTTGCAGCCAAAGACGAGGAGCCAAAGCAAAATGCTGGCGGTGCGGGCAGAACGAGGAAGCTCGGGGTATGATGCAGTGAACGTCTGTGAGGCCATGTACTTGCGCGACTTGCCTGCAACACGGTCACCAAACATTCGACCGGAGGGGAACAAACCAAATGCAATGGCAGCAACCACAGAAATGAAGAACTGCACAATGCCTACTATGAGCGGTATCTGAGAGTTGGAAGGATTTGGCTGGTTCTCGACAAAGGAGATGTAGACCGTTGGACCTCCCGTCAATGCAAGGATGACAAGAAGGAATATCAAGCGTGTCGTGAGATGCGAGGCATTGTTCCAAGTGGTGGGAATGTACATGAACTCGGCGAGAGTGGCGAAAATCATGATGAGAGTGGCAACGGCACCACCCAAGGCCGTGGCAGACCAAGTCATAGCAGGAGATGGAGACTGTTTGTTAGGGGGTGCGTAGACCTTGGGAGAGTTGAAGGCAGTGTAGAACCAGTAGAATGATACATGGAGGATCCAGATACGGTTGAAATTGACGAGGAGATGTGCGGTGGAGCGCTTCTCGAAGTAAGTCTTGAAGAAGACTCTATTCCAATCTACGCGTCGGAGGTTCAAGTACCGTTTGGTAGGAGATATATCAACCAAGCGAGACTGGATGCAAATGAGACGGTGGAGAAGAGAAGAATGAGTTGACGCACGTTGTTATCGAGCACGATACGGCCGAGACCCTCTGGATACCAAAAGAGCTGGTTGATATCGTCATAGCCGATGATCTGGTCATGATCTTTTTCCCTACGGACGAATTTGCCATCTACGACCTCATAGCCTTGATCACGCATGAACTTGTAGAGAGGCTTGATGATGGTCTCAAGGTAGAGGCCCTCTTGTACAGGTTCCATGCTATTCTGACACTCTGGACTGCGGTAGTAATCGTCGGCGCACTTGAAGATAAAGCAAAGGCACTCTGGGACGAAGCGGACATTTCCGGCTTCACCCCAACAGAGAAGATAGAGGGAGATTTGACGAAGACGGTCATACTGGCTCATGTTGTTCATGGCATTGCGCCAACGGTTGAGGGCGCTGTCGAGGTGCTTTGAACCTGCTGTTTTGACGGCGCCGCCTTTGACGCTTCTGAGGCGTTGGAGGCCGGGGTTCTGGGACTGACCGACAGCATCGTCGAGGTTGAGTTGCGCTGCGAAATACCACTTGCGATAGTTTGCATGTTGACCGCCAATGTAGTCTGCATGGAGGGTGAGGAGGGCTTGGTTTGGACTCATGCGGGAAGCCCTTGAGTCGAGCTGTTGCATGAGAAAATCAAACTGGGGAGAGGTGAGAAGTGGGAATGGGAATGGGGCGTAAGGAGGAACGGACCATGTTGCGCATAGAGTCGCGCTGGAAACCGAACTTATGGGTGAGGTCAAGAAAGATGTCCTCTATCTCTTCCATGGAGATTGGGATTTGCTTGTCGGGGGCCCAAGCGGGGTAGGGATATGCGCCCTGGCCGGGGTCGCCAAAGGGGGAGCCATATGGTTGGCTGACTTGTGAGATGATGGACGGGGCATACGAGCGGGTGCCATGGCCGGCATCTGAGGGCGAGTCGGTTGCTGGGTGGGGGTGAGCTGAGCGGGAGAAGAGAGGAAAGAACGGACCGTTGTATGGGCTGTGGTCGTAGTAGTTCTGGTTGCCAGCGAGTCTGGTGGTACTGGCGTAGGGCGAGGTGGACTCGGAGTCGTTGTCGTAGTCCTGACGGATAGGCTGTGGATGTGGGTATGGATGGCCAGGCGGGTGGGCCATGTCAAACGAGTGTCGGTGATGGTGGTCTCGAAAAACGAACGAAAAGTTGTCAAAGTCAGCGCCAGCGATGAGGTCGATTTCAGAGTTTGCGTGTGAACGCGGTTACGATTCAAATCCACCTTGTACTTGTAAAAAAATAATAAATCACACGCTTTCTCCATCGTCTCACACAGCGAGCTCACCATGCCCACCGTCGCCATCACTGTCCCCCCCCTCTCCTTCTTCTGCATCACCGTCCTCGCCCGCTTCCCCGACCAGCTTCACCATCTCCACCGCCGCATTCCCGCCTCCCCCGCTCTCCTCGACGCGTCGCTCCCCCACACGCGCGACCCGTGTCTCTGGGCTGCCCTCGCCCAGCTCGTCCACCCCCTCCCACCCCATCTCCACGAGCTCGACCTCCCACTCTCACATCCAGACCTCCCCCTCCTCCAAAAAATACCAGACTCACCCGATTTCTCCCTCGTCACCCTCCTCTCACTCCCAAATTGCATCCATCTGCGCGACGACACCATCGCCAATATTCGCACTCTTCACCGCTTGCTTGCCCTCGATCTCCGTGGCTGCTCCATCTCCTCCTATGCCCTCACCACTCTCGCACGCGGTCTTGTCGCGTCCTCAAACGATGACTCCACCAGAACCGGCACTTGGGGCCTCAGGTTGCTCAGTCTCCACGGGTGCCATAACATCGATAACGACGTCCTCTGTATCCTTCAAAAGTTCCCCCTCCTCTCTGCCATCGGTTTGTTCCTATCCACTCTTCCCTTGTCCCGACGCGTCCCAACACGGTACTCCTAGACTTGCGTTTCACCCGTTGCAGCCCAACCGCGGTCAACGCACGCCTCTCCTCCTTCGGCTTCCGACCTTCTGATAACAACTCACTCTTTCACCCGGCTCCTCTCTCCTTGGCGCTCTGCACCCTCGAGAAGGTCGCACTCACTGCATCGGATCCCATCTCGCTCTACTCCTGTCCTCCACAGTCGGTCTTTCGCGTACATATCGACGAGCTCAGCCACCTTCCGTCTCATCCAAAGCAGGTCGTCCCTGTCGCTAGTTTAAGCACATCTCACCCAACTATCCGGACCATATCATCTGCAGAAGACACCGTGGTTTTTATCCCCCCTCTCCGGAAACCAGCCAAGAATGAATCCTTTCTTCCATCCAAGCCATTTGTATCTGCTACTGCCGTCCCCGTGGTTCCTACGTCTTTCCCGACCGACCGACCAACACACCCCAACATTGTCTCCAATGTTTCTTCATTCTACGAGGATGCACCAGCACGGAACAGACATATCAGGAAGAGCATCCTTCCCTTGTCTGCACAGGCGGTGCACTCCTGCGAAGGCGGAAAGTTGGATCCATTGGCCATCGCTCGATCACCTCCCCCGTGGAAGATTCTCGATACCTACAAATCCCCTACACCATCCAATCTCCACGTTGCGGTAGCTTGCCCCCAGGGTGCTTCCCCAGATAATGTTGAAAATTCGCGACGGAGGCAACCGGTTGCCCGTTGGACGGGTCAGGCGCTAAACAATCCCCTCAAAGTTGATCGCGCCCGCTGGCACAAACGTAATTCAGACGCCGTTGCTGACATGATTCACCAGTTTGCAAACAAGCGACTGAAGGTTGAGAGTGAGTTTGCGCTGGCAAAAATGCGGACGGCCGTCTCCGTCGAGTCACACAACCCGTTTGCGAGGAGTGCAAGGTCGGTGTTTGTAGAGAACAGCACCAACACGTCCGACAAGCCGCGATCCTCTGTACACGAGTCCTCGAAGGAGACAGAACCTGACATGCAACTGCGAGTTTGCCGTTCCCTCCCGTCTAGGACAGTGCGACAGCAGGGGACAGACATCGAGGGAACCGTCAAGCCATTGAAGCCGATAACAACGCTCAAGCCACCGATACTTCCAAAGGAACTGCTACCATCCTCGCCTGGGCATGTTTCGAAACCCAAAACCGATTTGAAACAGACACGATTGGCGTTCGTTCGAGAAGGATGCCAGGGAAGCGTGGAACACGGATAAAGCTGCAGGCTGAGGAGTGATGGCGATGTACTTACATTAAGAGACTGTAGTCGCGTGGGTCACGTGAATAGTCATTAACACCCCATGAATCTGATGGAGTCTACGGTCTTTGTCTTTTTGACGATGGACTACTTTTCCAAGTTTTTGAAAACCAGCAGTCAGCCGTCTCCCAAACCGGCGCATGATCATGCTGGCGAATTCAACAAATCCTGGAATTTGATCAAGGTCTGTCCATCCTCATCTTGGTGCTCTTCGCTTCTTTACACAGGTCATTCACCAGACCACGTTGGAACATCCGGATGAACGACAGCTCATGAGAGGGATCGAGTCGACTGACGTACCATCTCGTCTCCAGTCCATGGTAGATTCACTCGTATGGGAATCGACCCGGACGGAGGAAGGGTTCGTACACTCCTAACCTGCATCATGCTCCCCTCGTCATTGACTCTCTTGAAGCGGTACCGGCGCCTGTCTAGAGTACCTCTTAAAGAATGGTCAGGCTTTGCTGCATCACGCAGGAAGGTTCCTAATCTTCACGTGTAGATGTGCTGGGAACGCTCGTTCGTCTCAGTAAGCCCGATCGCCCCTCGGGAATACAGGCAGAGGTTCTTCGTGCTGTACAGAACATGGTCGTCCTCATGGACGAACAATTTCTCGTCCACTCGGCCGTCCACAGAGCTGTGCTCAGGCTCCTCCGCAATTGTGTCGGAGACGACCTGCAGGAACAGTTGGACGGTCGTAATAGAGTCATGGGTGCTGCCAAGAACGCTGTACGGAGTGAGCCTTCCGAGTACGAGTTAGACTGTGAGTCGTGCGTGCATGAGCAGGACTCGTAGTTCACACTTTTGCAGTGGTCAATCTACTCTGCATATTGTGCAGTCGCATCCGCACCTACCGGGAACTGCTCATGATATTCTTTCATGATAAACACTGGTACCGTTCGGAGCCTCTGTTCGCTGTGGAGGAAGAAGACGAAGATGAGGACGACGACGACGACGAGAGTTACCCAGAGAAACCGGACGATGGTTCAAGACGCGTTCCCTCACCAGCCCCATCACAAGCGACCATAACATCTGCTGCGCGAAAACCGGAGTACGAGTTCCTACTATTCAACTATCTTCTCCGTTTCGTGCACCGAGAAGGGCAAATTGGTGATTTTGCCCGCGCTGGACTCCTTTTCTTGATGGACGTGGCGATGTCCCCAGGAGGACCTCCCCATGGACGAGGGAGAGCAGGATCTGATCAAATCGTTGGAGATCCGATCACAGATGCCGCGCTCGCTCTGGCAGAGTACATTGTGGACGGTGATTTCTCCGACGTTCTAGGTGCGGGCTTAGGCGCTGTCTACTCTTTACTACCCTCCAAACTCGAGGTTCGTTCTCCGACGACCAAAGACACCAGTCCAGCTGGCATGGTCCTCGGCAGCACTGGACCAGCCACCGAGAACGAAAAGGAAGAAGCAGAGGTTCAGGCAGAGAAGAACCGTACAACCGGGCTTGAGGAGACTACCAATTCCGACTTCAAAGCACGCCTAGATCACTTCCTCAAACTTCTCGAATTCCTACAGGACATCATTCGTCGAAATAGAATTTGCAATTCCGCAGACAGTAGGCTCGATGCGCCAGGTCTTGTTGGTGATTCTATTGTGCAGTCTATCCTTGACGCCGTGCGCAGAATATTTCTAGAAAACGTGTTATACCCTTCTATCCTCGAATGCTCAGATCTAGATGGCAGCGCTGTCGCTGTCATGTCCTACATTGATATCATGATACGGACTCTTGAAAACGGCCAGCTCTCGGACCTCCTTGTCGGCTTTCTTATGAGCGAAGACAGTGATGACGTTGGCAAGCCACGCCATCGACTCCACGGGATGCTTAGCCTCGATGGCGATGCGCCTCCCCGGTCTCGCTCCAGCAGTTTTGCGGACAAGGCAACGAAGCTGCATCACCGCAAGAGTAGCGCTATGTTGTTGCTAGAAATGGAAGCCCCAGAATCGAGACGACAATCGGAATACTTCACCACCATGGCTCGTTTCACCCTGAAGGATCTTATCCTTTCCAATCTCCGCTCGCAGAACCAGGCCACCGTAACGGCAGCTCTCCAGCTCTTCCAGACAATGCTTACACAGCAGTGTCATGTTTGCGTAGATGGACTCATTCTGGTCATTCCTTCCACAACTGCAACAAGCTATCCAGGACCTGCCATGGTCATGCCCTTTGGCCCTCTCGAGACATCGGGAGAAGGCAGCGACAATGAAGAATTTGTTTATCCCGGTGCGGAAGTCGAGCCTAGACCCACAGCTACTGCTCTGCCATCCCTTCCAACATATCCACAGCCAGAGACGACGTTTTCTACCCACGAACGCGAGATGGGTCTTTATCTTGCTCTTGTATCACGCATCGATCCATCGCACAGCGATGACGCTTTTAGTACCGGATACGACCATTACTTGCGCGACGCTTTTACCTCCATCCAAAGTCATTACTGCTTTCATATAAGTGCCGACGAAGACCTCGAATTGCGGTCGAAACAGAGACACCGACTGAATGTCAAAGACCCGATCCTTTCGCTCATTCTAGGTTCACTATGCGAATTCTTTTCCAACTCGCCCAAGATGAACATTTCATTGACTGGCGTATTGGCAGAGCTGGCACTTTGTCCCAACAGATCTATTGCAGGGTGGCTTACGTGCAACGTCAGCGACACGCCGCAGCCCAGAGCAATGTCGTTTGATGTTCGACTGGAAGACATGCAAGATGATCGCTCCATCGATTTTATGATAGAAGAAAAACTCGCCACAGAGACGAACGTTCTTCCCGCAACTCGACTAGACGAGAACTCACGCCCAATCGTGCACACGATCTTCCAGAGCCTTGTTGGCCAACTTGAGCGATATCGTCAGGTTGTGGACGACTTTGACAAGTACCTTCTTGAACGTCGACAAGGCTTGTTGTTTTCGGAGAACCTGACGGATGCGCTGACACTCGTTCTTGAGCCTGCGGTGGATCCAGGGCTTTTGAGTGTACCTTCTGCCTCAGTGTCATCCCCGAACACATTGGACATGAGTACGCAACGCCCGAAGTCCAAGCCAAAGACGTCTTCGTCACTAGTTTCGTTCCTCACTCCGAGGAAGAACAAGTCGAAGGCGCAAGCACCTACGGAACCTCAGACACCATCTCGAGACGGTAGCAAGGTCGTTGCGTCGAGACCCTTTGGCCCCCATTACCAGCAGACCCGAGATATCGTCGTCGAGCCATTCGTCGTACCGCTCCCCTCTGAATCATCTAGTTTGTGGACACCGTCCCATTCATCTAGCTGGGGGTCCGACGAGGAAGACGTGTTCTCAGCTGGGAGCCAGTGGAGAGGGGCGAACGTCGAGAATGTCGAGGGATTGGATGACCACAAGGACCAACATTCACCCGCCCACATTACCTTGTCCCATTTATTGGACAATGTGGTCATCCTGGAGGAATGCATCAAGGAGCTGGTCGCTATTGTTCAAGCACGAAGGAGTTTGGGAATCGACTCTCTGAAATATGTGTAGAAACAATCACATTACGATTACACACAAGAATACCATACACCGATTGGCCAGAAGTGGCATGGAGTACAAGGAAAATGGTACAATTGAACAAAGGGACAGAAGGATGAAGCTAAGAATTACACTGCCTTCTTGGCCCGAGTTTCTCTCTTCTCAGACGCCTTTGCCTTCCTTGACTTGGGCTTGGGTCGGCTGTTTTCAAACTTTTCCTTGTCAATCTCGGGGAGGGCGGATCGAGGCTTCTTTTGTGGGGACACCGATTCTTTAGAGTCTTCAGGTTCGGTAGCCTTTTTCCGCTTCTTTCCCTTTGCGCCTTTCTTCCTCGAAGTCTCTTCTTCTTCCATGTACTTCGCGGCCAAATTGTCCAAGAAACCGTTTCTAGCTTTTTGCCTCTGCAGAATGAGGGCCTGCAGGGCCGATACATCCTCTTCATCACCAGCATCGTTCTTCTCCTTCTCCTTGTGTTTCCCTTTTCCCTTGCGAGCACCAACTTTGCGTGACCCATAGAATTCATCCCAAACGCCCAACTCCTTAGCCAACACCTCTGCTTCATTGGCCTCTTTCTCGGCTTGTTTCTTTCGGACGAGTTTGGCTTTCTCGTCCGAGGAGGTGGACTGCCAAAGAGGTAGGTCGGGGAGCTGGTCTTCGGCTATGAGCTTGGATAGTATATGAATGAATCGCGGCTCGTCGTCTGCAGTCGAGTGTGGGATGTGATTCATGATTTCACCAAGGGCGCCCTCAGCTTCACGATATGCCGCCATGAGATCCTCGACCTCTTCCGAAGAACCTAAGATTGCAAGGCATGAAGTCAACGGAGTGAGTGTCATCGATATGGTGGCTACCTTGGTATTCTTTCTTCATTTCGTCGAGTCTACCACACGTTACGCGGTCGAAGAGGTCTTGGAAGTATGCATCCCATCCGCCATCGTTGTCAGGATCGACGAGACTCTCGCTTGTGGTACCTGTCCTATCGTACTTTTCGCGCCGCTTTTCGTCGCTGAGAATAGCATAGGCAAAACCTATCTGCTGGAAGCGCTTCAACGCGTGTGCGCGTTCGTGTTCGGACGAGTTGGTGTGTTTGTCTGGATGGCATAAAAGGGCGAGTTTTCTGTAGGATTTCCTGATGTTTTCCTGGGATACGTCCGACTTGAGTGCGAGAACGTCGTACAGGTCGACGCTGTCCTCGCCGGGGAACATCCGCGACATCTCCGAGTCCTCCTCCATCGTTGGCAAGTACTAAAACTGTGACATGTCACGACGCGTCGGCCGTAACATCACACGTGTTTCGATTGCGCCTGCGACAGTCGACTTGCCCGACACCAGCCAGCTCGACGCCGCCGTTGAGCACGTCCCCGAATGATGTGTCCAGCGCCCCCAAGGTAACGCCGGCATTCCTCCTTGTCGGTCGTTACGTCGACGGCGAGAAACTTGGCCGTTTCCATGCCCAACAAAGATACAATGACCGTTGTTCTTGGCATCCTCCTGTACACTCCCGTTCTTGCCATTCCCGTCATTTATCGTCGTGTAGGCCATTGGACCCACAGCCGCCTTAATCTTCCCTATCGACCTTGCTTTTTTTTCCCCAAATCAAGTCTTTTTGTATTTTTCTAGCCGACAGGTGTTATCTGAGCGTCGTGCCGGACTCTTAAGGCACTCTGGCACGCGCTCTCCAACCCATTATCCCTCTGCTCATTGCCATCACATTTGCACGATGTACCCGTTCTACGCTAATGCTCCCCCGCCAGCTCGTCCTTCGCACCACCAATCACAATTCGTCGGCGCGGTTCCATACCCGCGTGCTGCTCCCCTCGACGTACCGCACGATCATCTGTGTCTGTCCTTGGCCTGTTTTGTGCCCATTCGAAGCTTATCTCTCCCCAGCACCCGATTTCTATGAGATGATAAAGAGGGGTTATACGAACCGTGACAGCAAGCTCCACGATGCCATATCACGCACCCGGTTTCCGAATCCCGAAACCAGACGACAGTGCTTGGATTTTGTCAAGCATCTCCGTATCCATAGAGTGAGAATTCCAAACATACTCGATATAGATCACCAGCTGACACCCAACAAGAATCTTTTCATGCACACTTATGTTCATTTGGTGGTTTGTTGTGAAAGCAGGTGTGTCGATTTCCCTTTCATTTGAGCACGCAACTTACTCAGTACATACAGACATCTGCATCGGTTGGTGGACAATGCCAACCTTTGGAAGGAATGGGGCAGTGTGCAGCAGCTCACTCACCATCTTTTGATCAGAGACAGACTTCTTAACCTTTTGAAGGACGTAAGATACCTCTCCTTCACCCACCGGCGTTCTGTTTACACCCTCGTCAGCACCCGTGCCGTCAGCATGAATTCCTGCTTGCTCCACATTTTGTAATCAGTGACGATGACAGTGACCTTTTGTGTCACCTTCTGTACTGTGGCAGAAAGCCGGAGCTGTACGAACTTCCCAACAAACCTACCAGCTGGGGACGTGACTATGTAAAAGAATCCGAGCAAGTTATAGAATTGCTGTGGCAGGTATGCGATCTCGCTTCTCTGGAAGTGTCACATTTACGATTTCCGCCTGCAGTTTCTCATGAAACCCGAGAATGATGATGTCACGCGTCGTCTACGTGCCAATATCTACCGCATGGCAAGGAAGTCCGCATACCTTCCGCATGCCCTGCAAATCGGACACCCTTCTGTCTCTATCAAGCGGAATCTGGGTGCCGGTGCGAGCGCGATTGTAACGAAGGCAGTGGTAAATGGCCGCGATGTTGTTATCAAGGTGATCGCGTGTCGTGATCGCGCCACCCAGAAGAAGTGCCTCGAGGTCTGGAACTTTTTGAACGGATTCCTTTGCAGACTAAGATTTAGACTACTAGATGTTCGCCGGCGAGGCTATCCTGTGGAAAACCTTACAACACAAGAATATTGTTCCATTCCTGGGAGTCATCACGGAAGGCACTCTCAACATGGGTCTGGTGTCGCCGTTCTTCGAAAATGGTAACATCAGAAATCACATGAAGAAATACAACTGTAAACACTGGCCTGCCTTGGCGCGGAAATGGGGCAGAGATCTCGCAGAAGGTTTAGAATATATCCACTGTCATGAGCCGCCAATTGTTCATGGGGATCTCAAGGGGGTAAGAAGTATCCGAGTGCATCCACTTCATTATTGCTGAAACCCATTAGGATAATGTGTTGGTTGATGATGCCGGCCACGCACTTCTTGGTGACTTTGGTCAATCCTATGCCTCAGATTCAGGCAAATACCTTGATTCGACACGTGTTGGTCTTGCAGCATACAACCCGGTGCATTGGATGGCACCAGAACTCATGGTAGGGGGTGACTGTGTCAAAGCCTCGGACAAGTCCGATATATATTCTTTTGGCTGTGTCTTATACGAGGTAAGCTCGAATTCCTCGCAAGTTACGTTGACGCTCATCTCGTTACGATAAGATGGTGTCTGGTAAGATCCCGTTTGACGGTCTCCAATCCGGGGGTGTGATAAAGTGTGTTCTGAACGGCGAACACCCGAGTAGCCCAGATTCAATCAGCAGTAATGATCCACTCTGGAAGCTGGCTCAGTCGTGTTGGAAAAATTGTCCTGTGGATCGACCCTCTGCGGCGAAACTTGTTTCTTTCCTCCGGACCTTACGCATGTAACTAATCGATCCATCGCCCAATGTTGTTGAATATGCCATAACGGTCGTCATTTAAATATTTACATTTCTCGACCTCGTAGGACTTTGAAGGGATACTGACTCATAGAAGTATGAACGAGAATTAGATAGGATTCAATGTCCGTACATAAGATAGGAATGGGTTACAGATGGAAATCTGCAAAAATCCCGAGGGCCAACGCCAACCGTCGTTCTCGTGAACTATATCAAAAACGTTTGTGGTGTGTAGCTCATGCATCCACACCCAACCTTCAGGAAAGATCATTCGATCGATATCTGTGGCTGGAGCGCGGTCCCAGCTAGATACGCTGATTCCCGCTCGGCCATGCCCCCTGGTATTTTCGGCGAAGATGAGTATTGTCCATCCCCACTTATATCTGAGAAAGGAGTAGAAAGAGAAGTTAATCACCCAATTTGACTGTGTCTAGAGCTTGCTGCCGAACAGGCTTATAGAACTGACCATGAGTCTTGGAGTCGTGCAAACCCTTGTCGAAGTCGTAGAAGCACTTGAGACCGACCAGAAAGGTGATCAACAGAAGTAAGAATGCGAAAACCGCTGGATGTGCATGATTAAGTAAAATGGTCTCCCGGGATAATGAGGCTACTGACTGAAAACGGTTAGGGTCGCACGAGTGGTGATATATTCGCCCTGGGAAGTTGGCAGATAGAAGCGGACTAGCTTGTAGACTATAACCGAAGTGAGTTGAGCGAACAGAAGTATGATCGAAAACTGTGCATACCGACTGCAGCGGAAAAAAAAACCTCGAATTAGTCATCTAGCTGAGGATGTAGAAGAGGACCCTACAGTAACTCATGCATGGCAGCATCAATACGAGTGCTATTGACATCATCCTGGAGACAAATTGGCTGGTGAAACAGACGACAAAATGCATAGGTCACACCATTTAATTTCACGCTGAACAGCATAGGCACAGCCGGCTATCAAGGTAAGGACCACAGGGATAGCCGCAATGGTGAGTCCAAACTCGGCAGAGTTAGTAGGAAGGACGACGATAAGAAGCTGTTAACATATCGTCAGTGTCCTGTTGACATTGAAATAAAAAGGAGGAGGGTGCGTACCTGCATGGTGACACCAACAAAGCAGAAGAAGTCGAATTTGAGGAGACAGATAAAGATTTGATAGAACTGGTACATGGCTGTTGCGCGTATGGTGAGTCAAAGGCATAGATTAGCGATATGAAGATCACCGACACTTCAACTTGGGGCTTGCCCCGACGACATGAAATATGACCCATCTAACTGCAATCAAGTCTTGAAAACTCTGTTAGAAATATCAATCTCACCCAAATTCTCCAAAAAGTTGTTTGATCCAGAACATCAGGAAAAGCCACGACGCAGCCACGATGCACGGCACAACTATGAGAAAAGGTTCCACCCTATACCACAGCCATTCAGTGTCATTGAAACATTGCGACAAGTTGCAGGGCACGAGCGCCGCCTTCGTTTCGTGAACTTGAAGAGCAGAAAAGACGATGAGAGCGCCATGGAACACTAGAAGATGTCGTCAGCTAATGAGACCTAAGAATCCAACAAGAGGACTGCTGTACATATGATGCCTAGTAATTGAATGATGTTTCTCATCCGCAAGGCATCACCGGCCATGAAAAGCTCGAAAATCCTGAAAAACGCATATAAACAAGTGCCCGAGGGGTGTTTAGAACAAAGACTACTCGGCCAGGATGAAGAGAGCAAGATAGCAGGACAAGGTCTGGTGGACGATCAACATTTTGACAGCACAGTATCTCATACCACCGTACCTTGAGAGGGGAGCTATCAAAGGTATCTCCGAGGTATGCATGTACCTATGGAAGACCTCTTCTGTCATCTGGTTCCCGGCCCAGATGTGCTACTCACGACTCCGAAGGTGGATGCAACCATCGTGATGACGATTACGGCCTCTGAAAAACAAATTAGGGTCGCTCAGGCCACTAAATTAAATAAGTCTTTTACTCACGAACTGCGACTGCAATACATGGGATTGTGCGATCGTAACTCATGAGACAGGTGAAAACTGGCGCGAGTCCTGGACATACTTGTGATGATGAAAGCGCGTTGGGCTCTGGTGCCCAATAAAGGTTCCACCGCCATCCTGATGGAAGGGAGCCTGAGGGGACTTGACTGTGATGACGAGAGCTTGAAGGGCCTTCAAGTGCCGACAGACAGATAGTTCAAGCCTTTGTTGCGCCTCTGGTGGCTGTGCCCAACAGCCACTAAAATATTAATAGAATTAAATAATTAATTGCGCACAGAGACTCGGATGTATTCAAGTTGTTTTTTCTCTCCTGCTTGTCTCTGCGCGTGCAAGTTTCGTTTCGTGGACTGTCGATCTGGTTATCTAACGCAAATGCGAAGCTCAAAACTCATCCCCTCTCAACATACTCTCCCTCACGGCTCTTGCGACGAACAACTCCTCCCTCCACAGTGACTGGATGTTTTCCGACATCCATCGAGCCCAAGTGTCCTCTTTGTTCTTATTCTGCGCAGAGCACAGTGGGATGGATTTCTCGGCTCTCTTGATAAGCATTTCGCACAGAAGTACAACCGTCGTTCTCCAGGATTGTTCGTTCTCGCAAGAAACCCGGTATCGTTTGCCCGTGACGACATCTCGCCATGGTTGAATGGCTTCTTCGTCCGCAGAACCAACGGCTACGACAAAATGGTACAGTCGTAATGCAGTGATCAGCCGCCAAGATGGTTGAGCGCTATCTGGAGTCGAATGTAATGTCCAATCCCTTTGTAAAGCCTTTGAAATCAGGATCAGTCACCGTAGAAAAAAAGGCTTACCCCCAATAACCCTCAGCAACGAGTGTAACTTTCACGGCGTCGTGAAGTTGTACGTCTACCAGGACATACTTCTCCACCAGGTCTTGCACATCTACCTCTCCGCTTGGAGATGACCCGTTTTTGAAGAGGTTCACGAAGCCATATTCCACGAATAACGTTTTATTCGAGCGCAATCCGTAAGTCAAGAGGATTTCATCGTTCTCCTCTATCTTCACATTGTCAGGAGAGATGAATTTGAGTCCGTCGCCAATCGAATTTATGGGGGCAGCGTTCCAAATCTCAGAGTTTGATGGGACAGGGGTCATACACGCTTGGCCTGGAGTGTGGTTGGCAAAGTCGAGAATGGGACACATTGTCAGGTTGTCTGGATCAGTTTTGGCGTGTTTCAGGCGGTAGTAGATGCACCGGGTGTTCACTATTTTAGAAAGAAAAAAATGCAAGTTTAACAGGATGCGAGGCAAGTTTACCATTGAGCCAAGCCCACAAAAAGCCCATGACTGCATCGAGTGCTTCAAGACTATTCGACGACACTTGAGCCATGGCTGCTATGGAAGGCGTCTTTTGCTTTACCTCGATGAGTTTGAATAGTACAGTGGATCAGGAAGATTACGTGCTTACAAGGAATGTTCGCACCTTGCACCAATCATCCCAAAACCGAGTGTGCAGAAGATGCAATGCCGCTAGCACGCTCGGTGGCAGACTATTCAGCAGCGAAATCTGCAGGTCGTCCGCCTTGTTAAGCTTTTCGGATAGGACAAGCCAGGTGAGAGGATGGCTGTCAAAATTCCTAGGAAGGATCGATATATAAGGCCCAAAGAAAGGGTCTCTGCTATCTTCATCAACCTCAAGCGGACGCCATGTGAATAAGTGCAGCGAGACCAGCTGCATGGCAGTCAACGCCTTGACCACTCGTGTGTTGGGGGGATAGAGTCGTTTCAGTGTCATTTTGTTCATCAGCGACTCCGGTGGGAGTACAAAGAGAAGACTTCCTGGCTGATTTCATTTGTGCGACTTAGACGTTAGTAGTGGGACTACTACAAGCTGTACTTACCATTTGGGCATTGCGTGCAAAGAGCCCATTGCCGGCTGTGTGTGCTTCGTGTCAACTACCATGTTCGACGAATGACTGTCTGTTACTCGACCATGTGTCGCTTCTCTGCACTCTACGGGGAGATTTTGTGCTTGAAAGCCATGGCCCTCGAGCCAAGCCAGTAAATTCTTCCATCTGCGCTGGAGGAGCGTCGAGGGTTGGCTGGCCATATGGTCGATACATTTAAATTGCCACGACTTCCCAAGTTTATTTGCGTCGAGATCACGCGGATGTCCATTCTGCTCGCCCGTGTCCCAGTGTTCCGTGCTCGGGCATCCGATTATTGGCCTCTTCCGCTCCTACACAGTAAATCCTCACCGTCCTCCCAACCATCCCAACATGTCCGTGTTCAACGCCTCTCGTCTGCTCGGAAAGACTGTCCTTATCACAGGGGCAAGTTCCGGTATCGGCAAGGTGAGTTTCATCCAGAACGCTCAGAAAGATGTGGCCATCAGCTCAACTCATCTATCACTGACAAGGCTACGGCCATTCTGTTCGCTAAAGTTGGTGTATCTTCTCTTCAACTCTTGTCAGTCACGCTCAAACACATTGGACAGGGTGGTGCGAATGTCATCCTCACTGCACGCCGAGCGGATGCCCTGCAGAGCGTGGCAGAGCAATGTGCTGCCGCGCACAGGGCAGCAGGCGTCCAGCAAGGCGGAAAATTCGTCTCCATTGCTCTTGATGTTTCGGACAAAAATCAGATTGCTTCGTTTTTGGAAAAAATCCCCACTGCGCTCCGTAATATCGACGTCCTCGGTAAGCAACACCATCGTCGCATATACCCACCCATCTCAATACTTCTTTCATAGTCAACAATGCAGGGTATGTCGTCGGGGTCGAACGAATCGGCGATCTTTCACTCGAAAACATGGAGAACATGTTCGCCACCAATGTCTTTGGACTCATTGCGTTGACCCAATTATTCATCAAAGGTGTGTTTTCAGTATAGCCTGAGTTCGTTCTCCTCATCGGTTTGCAGAGTTCAAGGCAAGGAAGACAGGTCATGTTATTAACCTCGGCTCTATTGCCGGAATAGAGCCTTATGCTGGAGGTAGTATCTATTGTGCGACCAAGCATGCGGTTAATGCATTCACTGGTGTATTGATGAGAGAGCTCGTTGACACCCCTATCAGGGTAACCGAGATCCAGCCTGGTACGTTGCGTTATACTTCAACAAGGTGGTCGCCAAACTCCTTTGCAAAAATCGCAGGCATGGTCGAGACTGAATTCTCTGTTGTGCGCTTCAAAGGCGACAAGTTAGCAGCAGATAAGGTGTACGAGGGTCTGCAACCATGTGAGTACCGAGACAGGATCCGGTGTACCGTGTGCTAATGGTTGCACAAGTGGTTGCGGAGGACATTGCAGAGGAGATTGTCTGGGCAGCATCACGCCCACCTCACGTAAACCTTGCTGAAGTCTTTGTCCTTCCAGTGAACCAAGCAACAGCCACTCTCAATTATAGGTCTCCCAAACTTTAAGGGGTAGTCCAGAGTCGTAGAAATGCAACTATTTAGAAATCAGCCATGATATGATGGAAACATGTGAAAATAAGGATACAGCAATGATATCATGAGTGAAGATAAACTGCGACCAGTAGATGCTAGTTTTTGTTTTTCTTGCTTTTTGACCTTGTCATCTTCACGGGGATAGTTTCTGGCTGGATGTCATTATCATAAAGATACCTCTTGACTACGATTTGTTCCGTAACGAGCTCAGGAGATGGTCGATTATCAATATCGACAAGGTTTCCAAGGGGGTCAAGAGGAAGGTTCTAGAAGGATAGATCAGTACGTAGTTATATGGGTTTGCCATAAAGCCCACCTTCGATGTGGGCGCCAGACAACCTCTCACAACAACGACATCCTTTGGTAAAGACTTCGGTCTGGGGTCAACCTCATCGAGATAAACGGCAGTTGTTAACCCTTCATGCCACTTGACTTGTTTCGCTGGCTTGGCCTTTGTATCCGCCCCTTCGAGCCTCAGCGGTTCGATGGTGCGCTCAGGTCGTTCTGGAGTCTCGTAATCTTCTTCATCCCCAGGACCCCAGCAATGTCTCGGTGGCATGGCATAATCATTTTCATCATGGTTTGCACGCGCACCGAGAGATACCCGATCCCCCAGTTCGGTCTGTCCTTCCATGTCGCTGGCTCCTAAACCCTCGTTCATTTGGGCTCTCCTTTGAGCTCTTTCTCTCCACCGCATGTCCCTTTCATCCCGCTGTTTCTGCAAAATCGTTCGTGCCTTGACCATTGGACTTTCTGGTCTTGGACCTTCCTTCCGAATAACCTCCGTCGCCAGTACGGCCACGATCTGTTGATTCTTCGTCGTATTGGATGTGGTGAGCGCCTTCAGCGCAGTAGCGCTCATTCCCATGAAACCATCACCTTCCATGCGAGGCTGGGTTTTACGACGAGCTGGGGGTGGTCGTGTGGAGGTATTACCGCTGAAGACATCAAGAACGTATTGTTGTTGTGCTGGCTTGCGAGTGCGAGAGGTCCTCCGCGGGCGACTGGAGGGTCTGTCGCCGTCAGCGTCTTGGTACAATGAGGAGCGCTCATGTGTGCTGGTTTCCATCACGGTAGCATCACCTTGTGTCCGTGAGGTATCCAGTGTATTATTATCAGGGCACGCGGAGGGAAGCTTTTCATCTGAAGGCCCTTCATTCGATGATAACGAAAGTTCCGAAAGTGGGGATGGGGGGCGTGGGGTGGAATCCGGCAGTCCCGGTTGGGCAATATTCGCCTTTGCTGGTGCGTATCGTGCTGATAACATCCCATCTACCACCTTGCGAAACTTCAATGGCTGGGGAACCTTAGGCGGGCTGAACTCCGAAGGTGACTGGACATGGGAAGGGAATTTCGCAGGTTTTGGAGCGTACTTCCCGCTAAGAATGCCTGGCACAACCTGGCGGATCATGACTGGATGAGAACTGGAAGGGGCTGTTGACTCTGCCCCTCGCTTTCGTTTGAGTGGCCCCACCAAACGTTGATCACTCGCGGGTTGAGTGGAAGACACCTCTGTGTTGCTACTCCCGACCCCATTGTTCTTACAGGCAAGCTGAAATGGTGGGGCCCTCTGCTACCAAATATTACTGGACGAGGAATCCAGGAAAGTGGACGAACTACTCACAGGAGCGCGAGCCATGTTGGCCGTCATTGTATCTGCTGTAGCCTTTCCATTTTTCGGTGGAGGTCTTGCATATGGCTTGTTGCCAACTCGCGGAATACGGCTGTTGGTGGATGGGTGTCTTAACTGAGATATCGTTTTGTCCTGTGTGGCTCTGCCCAGCGTAGCATCGGTCTTGGTATCTCCAATCTCCGCAGTCTCGTACTCTTCAGGGATGGGCGGCGGCAGATCGCTGGTCGACTTCTGGCTAGGATCAAGAGGGAAGGGGAGCTTCGTGCCAGATCGCGAGAGCAGAGGGACCATCGGAAAGACAGATTCTTTGCTCTTTCCACGATGATCAGGTTTCAAAATCATCGCGCAGGGCTCGACAGATCGACTGCGAGCAAGGATAGGTCGCAGGGGGCGCGGCTCCACGGATGTGCTCCTGGCACGGATGCCGAGTCGCAAAGGGGAACCTGAAGTTTGATCCCTTGTTGGTGAAGCCACCAAGTCCGTAACAGGTATCCGCTTCGCTGGGCTACGAGATGGATCATCAAGAGCTGGCCGCGTGAAGACGGGAGTTCTTATCGTCAGAAAGCGTCCCAGCTGAGATTGGTCCGACCCTGTAAATTTCTGTACTGTCCTCTGGAACGAGGAAGTTCCGCGTGCAAGAGCAGTTCCAATAGGTACTCTTTGCGCAGGGGTGCGATTGATGTCATCGACCTCAAACGAGAACTTGACAGGGGAAATTAAATTCCGAGCGCCGTTGCTCGCTCGCACCGGCGTCGGAGCAGTGACTAGTCGTTGAACGGTTGACCGAGAAGAACCAGGATGTGTTACAAAAGGCCTTGGTGTCCGAGACGGTGTCGCTGGCGGGTGTTGAATGGGGATGGAATCCACAGGCAATATTATTTGCTCGATCGATGAGGTTGACTCTGAGGGCAAACCCAGTCCCGCGAGCACATTAGTAGAGTGAGGAGAAAGGGAATCCAGTCTCTGGTACGAGTTGGGATTGACACCCTTCGTGCTTGTCGCTGTACACCTGCTTTCCTGTTCTCCCCTGGGACCAGACACACTGTTGTTGTTCGTAGACAATATTTCTTCTTCATCGTTATCTTTCCCGCCGGGGACCGTTGTCTCAGTGGCTAGCGAAGCCTCAACAGTCTCGTTTGATGGCGGGGACGAGAGAGCATTTGCGTTGGGTGCAAGAGGTGGAGCTTTATTGCAGCTCTGCCGTCTAGAGTATGGTAGAGGCTCCTGCGGACGGACATCCGAAGCGGGAGGGGCAACGGGATTTAATGATGAATCAACGGGATGTGTTGGAGAGGAGCTGAGAACCTCGGAGTCAAGAGAATTAGCCATGATTATCAACTGTCCATGTAGTCCGGCGACAGGTTGGCAAGACGGATCAATTTCAGCGTCGTCTACAAGGTTAGCAGGCTCACATACATGTTGTGATGATCCTGAATGAGAATCTTCGACTGTACATTGGGTGGACGATGAAGGAATTGTGTCAGCGGATGCCAGATCCTCGTGGGGGGCACTTTTCGTGGGCACAGATGTAGCAGATGGTGAACAAGATTCAGGTGAGATGAAACCACGTGGGGAAATGATGCCGGGCCCTGATGTCTCTGGTCGATCACCCAGAGTTGGACTCCGAAGGCTACGTGAGGGATCAAATGGGGAATCCGAGAGATGGTTCAGCTGTTCCAAAAGGTTTATAGGGCGGAATGGGCTCGGAGGTGCGGATACACCGGGCAGCGGGAATCGTCTGTCTTTCCCAGGCACGTAGTTAATGCCAGGGTGTGCAAGGTCCTGCGGGGGAGGTGAGGGGTTATCCTGTGCTCGTATAATCCTGCTCGCAAGCACCGTGGAAGGTTCTAGGACGCAACGATATCAAGAGGAATGCACTCGAGTGCGTTTGTCACTCACCGTCTGGCTGAAGAGCATCGTTTTCGGGTGTTTCTTCACGAGAGAGTTGAAGAGCAACATCATTGACACCTTCGGACTCGTCATCGCTGCTCTCATCTAGATCTTGCGTGTCCTGACACTCCGTTGGTGGTTGCGGTGGCGGAAGATAAGACAGGCGCGGTGATCGACGGACAGGAGAGCTGAATGCGCCTGCTTTCGAAAGTTGCCGCTGCGCGACGACCGGAATAGGCGGCCTGTCTGGCGACTGCAGCGGGCCATCACGCCCTGGAAGAGGTGATGCGTTAACCGCGTTCGCGTTGCCTGGAGATGGAGTCGGGTAGCTGGTTGTAGCTGCGTCCATGTCACGGTGGACGACGCCGGGAAAGCTGTATGGGGTGGAGAACGTGCAGGACGACGAACAGCTAGTGGTGCTATAGTACGAAGAGATGTCGATGAACGAGTCCAGTGGACCAGCGTTTTGATCGAGGTGGGAGAAACGAGAAACGTTCAAGTCGCGTTGGCCACACGTGACTGATGCCTAGTTGACTATTCAAAGTTTTACAAACTACAGTACAACAATGAAAATCTATTTCCGACAGGGAATTCTGGAGGACAAGTCCAAGTTGACATTATCGAGTGATACAAGAGAGTAGCAATCCGGACGTGCGATGACCCTTGAACTGCACACATTCGCAGAGCTCGATGAACGCGGCCAATCGCTTGCTGAAGCACCGTAAAGCCTTTGCTTTAGAGGGTCGATGGCTTCCTCGAGGAAGGTGAGGTGGGATCTGGCGAAACAAGCTGCGGAGAAATACGCTCTGTCGCGGATTTCAGCTGAAAGTGAGCGCATTCAGCTGCATGTTGCTCCAAGTGATACAAACAAACCTGATGATTTTCCTTCGCTAGCAGCTCAATTGCCCTTGTTTGTCTATTCATCTGCATTTTCATGTCTTCGAGCACAATCCTTAGGGTCGTTCCAAGGTCCCCCTCCTGTGTTGGTACCAGCGACAAGGAAGTGGGGCCTCCATGGTGACGCGTTTCTTCAGGTAACGCGTTTATTGCTGGCCCACCGTTAACAAAGATCGCGCTCCGCTCTGACAAGGTAGTAGTCCTGTCTGTGGCCGTCTCTTTCCCGCCATCTAGCCATTGGCGAGGCCCTGTTGTTCCATCGTGCAGCCTATCACCGATGGGTCTCTGCGAACGTGTTATCACTCGAAGCGCACTGTCCCTCTCCTTATCCAGAACAGTCATCGCCTGTTCCAAACGGGAGTCGATGACCTTGGATATGTCGCTTTCCAACACAGAAAACAGCGTCTTCCACAATGTCTCAAGCTCTTCCACGTGATTTTCTAGTCGCTCCCTAGTTCGGGTGTGGTCAGTTATGACTGTAGCGAGTGCCGGGGTCACCGCCATTGCGGCGTCGGGGACAGCTCTCGAGAGCTCCGAGGAGAGACCGGTAAAGGCTTTCAGTTTATCTTCCTCTCGATCCAGGAAGCAAGTATCCTGAACTATCTCGCAACATAATCTGATTCACAGATTAGTTATCATGAACGACGAATTAACGAAGGCCAACTTTGCAAGACGATGGAAAGTATCTGACACTTTTGCTGGTGTTTTGGGGCATTCGGAGACGCGTGAAGCAATGTGGGTTGCATGGCGAGTGTTGTTGGGTCCGTCCCCGGAGGCGGATCCATACACGATCTAGCAACAGGTTAGCGTCGATTACACAGATGACGTGTTGGATAACTGACTCTGTCAGACAGCCTTGGTCGCTGATTTGGGTATGGATAGCCTTCATCGTTCGCTCTCTTCAAGGAATATCCTTGTTCAGGAGGGCCGTTGGGCTCCCGGGTATAACCCCAGGAAATAGAATCACGCCTACGATCACCATTCCGGACAGACCAGTCCCGATGGTCATGTTCTCGAGAGTAATCTTTTTGTTTGCGCTTGAATAAATCCGTTTGTGGTATCAATGGTGAGGAGCGTTGACGTTGAAGAGGGCTGCCTGGGGACAATTGAAGCTTGTTCTTGCCCTTTGATTTCACGACCTCGCGATCCTCCGGAGAAGGGGTGTCGTCATTCCTACGCTTGAGCTTGGCCCACTGGTGATCGTTTGGGTGGATGAATCTAGAGGGGGTTAAGCCTGACGTGTACACGCCATCGGGGCTAGTCAGTAGATACGCGCCGACACTTATTGCCCTGGGAGCAATACGGTTTGATGGGGTTGCTTGCCTCGTCAAAGTGCTTACGGACGCGGGATCAGACGACGGGGGATGGGTGGACAGGAGTACGTACACGACAACGTTGGGTCTTGTACAGGGACATGGTTGAACTTGCCGGGGCGGGTGACTGTGACTGGTTGAGCCGTGACTTGGCTAATCCGATCCAACTTTATCACTTGCCCTCCAGTGTTATGTCGCCTTCCGAGACATCCGAAAAGTAATAACCTTTGTTCGGCTCCAACACTCATTCGTTCTTTGCAACTTCATCCTTATGAGCTTTATCTTCGCACCCCCGTTCCAGAACGGTACCACGCAAGTTAGGTATCCTCCTGCGCCCGCTCTCGTCCACACCAAGGGGCTGCTGGGAAAGGAATCTGTCTCCCTTCGAGAATTTGTGCAGAAAAGATGTCCCAGCCTGCATTCCAAGTTTCAGCCCGCTTGGTGGCTTCCGAGGTCTCGTACGATGACGCTTGGTTCCAGAATGAAACTAATTTTCCGTTAGTGGCCACATGCAGACCCTGTACTGCGTCCTTGGCGATTTTTCACAGAGAGATAAGGTGAATTACAAGAGGTAAGAACAATCATCTACATTCAGTTCACCTCTCACATCAAGGTTTAGGACTTTTCTCCGTTTAAAGGATGGCGGAACACTGTCAGTCCCCAACCGTGATAATGCCGTGCACGTTTGATAGTCATACTGCTTAGGGGACTCGACTTCACTCCAGTGAATGACAGCGACATGCCGCCTGACACACCAATTGTCGTAGTCATGCACGGTCTGACTGGAGGTATAATCTTTTGAGTCCCACGCGTAACTCGTCCATTGAAACTCTTCAAGGCTCGTATGAATCGTACGTGAGAGCTATGCTGGCACCTGCTTGTCGAGCGGTCTCGCAAGGCGGACTTGGCTATCGTGCGGTGGTGATTAATTTCCGCGGATGTGCGTGGTATCGAAACTCACTATCAAGACATGTGCTGATGAAACTGGCCACTTGTAGGTGCAGGTGTGCCTATCACGAGCCCCCAGCTTTATTCTGCGGGAGTTACGGATGATATACGTCAAGCCGTGTTCTATATATCCAATAAATTCCCGGGTGCTCCCCTACTAGGACTCTCCTTTTCCCTCGGAGCAAATGTGATGACTCGTTACATTGCTGAGGAAGGGGAGCACTGCCGCTTTCGGTCGGCATGTGTCCTAGGATGTGTATGTTGCACCTTCTGGTTTTCTGGAAGGTGAAATTGACCCGCTTCGTTGCGCAGCCGTGGGATTTGGCAGCGAATGTCCGGAAGTAAGCATTTGCATTGATTCTTAATCCGGCGTCCGCTCAGTCATGATCAGGCTTGACTCGACATATATTGGACACTACGTTTACTCCAGGGGAATGGGCCAAAATCTCGTGAATATCCTCAGGCGGCACACTCCCTCGCTTGCCCGCGATACCAATCTCGCTATAGCTGAAGCCGCGACTCTGGCCTGTGCCTTGAGTTGGCCCACCATCGACACTTTCGATCAGGTCTTTACCAGGATCGGAGGCGGTCCTTCGCCTCCTTGGCCCTTTGCATCCGCACTTGAATATTATGATTTTGCCTCCAGTCACAAGGTGCTCGGAAACATACGAATACCCTTCCTCTCAATCAATGCCGCAGATGACCCAGTCATTCAAGAAGTCCCAATGGAAGCAGAAGATAATGGGTGGGTAGTGATGGCTTTAACCCCTCATGGCGGCCACCTCGGATGGTTTGAATCGGATGATGGCTGGGGTCGGGTGAAGCGGTGGGTATGTACTCCAGTGCTCGAATGGCTGCGTGCTACGGCAGAAGATGTTTGCCAAAATGGACAGAACACCAAGAAGCTTCGCAAGGTAGATGGACTTCTGACGGAGGTAGGAGCAGAGAGACTAGGCTGCAGGGTCGTTGGTGAAGAGTCTATCATCATCGGTACCGAGTCGGGAACTGGCATGATAGCAGGCCTGTAGATCTCGATTTAGAAGCTAGACTAAGGTTGTAATGCGTATGATCCCCGTGCTACTGTGTTCACATTATGATGAAAGAAATGATTCTTAATCGCTGTCGCTAAAGTGCACGCGGTCCTCGTTGTCTTCCTCTACCACCTGGGTGCGGTCGTACTGACTAAAGTCAACAGAGACAGTCCCTTCCTCCATGAGACCGTCATCTTCGTGCTCGAGGTTCCTGTTTCTTTCAAATAGTTGGCGACCTTTTAACAACACTCATCAGAGGTCAGGGAGGTGGTGAGAGATAGCGAACCAGTGAAGCGAGTTCCGATTTTCTTGACCTCCTCCCTCTCTTTGGAAGTGAGGGCACGTAACCTCTCTTCTTCGTCCCGTATTTTTCTTTGTGACACTTCCTTGTCAAAGTTGGCCTTCCAGGCCCTGAAAGACACAATCGTGACTGGGGTTCCTCGAGTGCGCGCTTCCTCCGCCTGGTGTGGTGGATCTATCAACATTACCTGGGCTACAGAGTCCAGGTGAGATCTTACTTCATTTGCCAGACGCTCCTTTTCGTGCTCCTCTGCTATGCGTGCCTTTACACGGTTTTCCACCAGACCTGACAGTTTTTCCCTGAGATGCGAAACCAATGTGAACGTCATCGCCATGCCCTTGTTCTCTTCGCCCTGCAACACACTCAGGTATTCAGTCTTTGGAACAAAAGCCGCGACATACTACATCCAAAAGGCCCTGCAAAAGTGCTTTGCTCTCTGATTCATCGATTTCTCCGTCAACAGCTTCCAGCCGTAGTTCGGGTAGAGCGTCGGGGTAGTCATCGGTGTAACTGACCGTTAATTTCAGCTTAACTTTCTTCCGCACCCTAACATAAATCTGGTTTTGAACGGGTGATTCGATCAGGTGGCTCACAGGGTTCCGAGTTTGCGCCATTTACAACAACGTCTGGTTCGACATCGATCTCGATCTGTCTGTCCGATATGACTTTATATGAGTGTTGAACGAACGAACTGTAGGAAAGAGTTATCGGACACGAACTTGATAGCTCTGAGGGGTATATGGCCACGAGAACCTGGTTTTCAGTGAGCAATGATGGGGCGGATACATGAAGGACTTCACAACCTCGAGCTCCTCCTGTAGGACGGAAGACATAGTAGCCCTACTCATCCGATGCCCGACAACTGGTTCCGAGGTCGGATTACTACATTTGGTCTGAACATTTTCAACTTGATTCAGACCTAGAGCATGTCCTGGAAGCGTCAGCTTACCCCAGCTATTCTACGTTATGTTGTTCCTTCGCTGTCCGGCGGTCGTGCAGCATCGAGCCCTGCCACATTTTTGAGCGGTTCTCGATATACGTCCCGGTTATCCTCCACATCATCAAACCCGGATGGTTTCGACGTGAAGGACATGTTGGGAAAAGCGCTAGATTTCAAAGGATCGCTGCCAGAGAACAAGTTACCTGCCGACATGTGGGCCGACAAAAGTAGTAACCTGAAGCTCCCTCCACCCCCGGACACATGGACAGGTATGTCCGTCGACGTCTCCATTGCTCAATGCCGAATGTTCGCTACAGGTAGACGGCTCGCTGTTCGAAGCGGGGATTTGCAGGGTGCCTTTCACCAACTCAACCTGCGTCTACGGCAAAACCATGTAGCCAAAGAGATCGCATTGACTGTTCGGCACGAAAAGAAAGGTGATAAAAGGGCACGTCTTCGCAGCAAAAGGTGGAGGAAACGGTTTGCCGACGCGGTATGTACAGACCCCCTAGCTTCTTGTTCACGCATACTGACTACACATGTTCCCGTAGGTCAGGAAAAAGGTGCAACTGGTCAGTACGATACGTCGGCGGGGTGGCTGAGAAGCCGTCTACGCTTTCAAGCTGTATACTACACGATTCCAAGCTGGTGACCGGTCACTAGTCACTAGTCACTTCTCATTGCCTTCGACCCACCCTGCCCAATTTCCCGCGTGCGTGGAACTTCGCACGGAATCTCATAATGCGGATCAACTGCGCGGCAACCTTTCGCATGTGGCTCTCTGAAACAAAATTGATCAAAATTTAAGGTCCCTTCACCGTGCACGGCTGCTGTTAGTGATGCAAAATGACGAGACCATCTATAGGGAGTGCGGCAAAGGGTGTGAAATGCTTGGGGACGCAGCGACTTGTGGGGTTTGTCTGCAACGATTGACCAAGAGCCGAAGACCCTGGTGAAGATGTTCTCAGGCGACGCTTGACTGATGGGCCGGCGATTGTTTTCCAATTCGTGATTGACCTCGTGTTATTATTGTAATTCAAATACTGACGGTCAACTTCAATAAGATCCTATCAAGCCAACAAAGTTGCGGTGCACGATAAGTTGCCAACTTGGACGATTCTATCAGTCGTATCAGCTACATTGACAGCGAGCAAGGTGAATGGTTCGATTCGATTTCTTACCTGATGATACACCCCGATTTGTTCGTCCATACCAGGCCTCTACACCTCGTGTTTACCACGCTGAATCGATGAATGGCGTTATTTCCCTGTGATGCACCGCTTCATGGCATCGGAGATAAATTATCTTGCACCTCGCGAAAGGACAAGAATGGTCCAAGCCCATCTCGTTAATCCGCCGAGAAAAAAACGCGATATGAAAGCCGTGCATGCTGATGGGGTGGTGTATTATGAATGCTATCGGGAGCGTGGAGTTATACTCTGGCTCCTCGTCGAAGACGAGCTTCGTACATTTAAAATTTGCCATGCATCCAGTATCGTAGATGACCAGAAAGGGGCTGCACACTGGTTCGTGCAACGTATTATTTATTTGTGTTCTGCACCAATTCTGCCATGTATCTGCCTCGCTTCGCCTGGTCTGTCACTGTGACCGGCGACCGTAGGAAATGAGGTTTCCGTGCGCGTTTGTGACACAACCGCGGCATCCACATAAAATCCATCAGCCATGACGGTAGTACACTGACTAGAGACATCTTATAACCACCCTTGAGCTTGTGTTAGCTCACCGAGGCCCCTTCCAACCTAGCTTTTACCTCTCAAGATGTGTCATAATGTTTGTGCTTCGCTCGTTCGGAATGACGACTAATAGCTGTCATTGCGTTCCAGATAATTGACGGTCGCTACCACACCCCTTGTGGGCATTTCGTATCCATGTCGACACGAGTACAAGACTGTCTGAGACCCAACTGTCTCTTCAGCAGAAGACATATGCATCCCATTGGTGAGGATGTGTTCTCCAAGCGGCCCGAGGGAGAGTCCGCTAACCCTAAAGCGCAAGGATGCAAATCCCAGTCTTGTGTTAGATTGATGGCGTTGCCCGTCAAAAACCCGATACGTATTAGTCCGTCTGTCTGCTCCAGTTGCCAAATTGGTGGTCCGGTCGCGGTGGGAGCCATGAAATCGTGAAGGTGGCTGTCAACGGTTCTGCCTCCGTTCAGCGTATCGCGGCTGCGCAGGCGCTCGCCGCTGCCTAGCTAGTTAGTACAGATATACCTTATCATCTTATGCATAATGGAGACTCGTTATTTGCACGACGCTGGATCCATTGAGCTTTCGTTCAGTGCCTAGGTGTGTCACGGGTGGGAGATATATGTTTCTTGACCCAAGCGTTCAGTGCGACTATGGCATCCAGTCATGTCGACGAACTGCAAATTATTCAGCACAATTGTTGCCTGGAGCTACATTGTTGACAGATTCTGAGGCCGACGTCAACGGGAAGCTCGTACCCAAGAGTCAGTGCTGAGGATGACCGCAATCGGAGAGATATACTAGAGGGTGATTGTTTGAATGAAGCAGCAAGGAGATGTAGATGTCCGAGTCCAAGACGACTCATGTGGAAAATTCAAGTAGCCGAATCGGATACCCCGACGAACAAGAATAGCCTGTGATGGCCCTCCACTATGGCTACCTGGGGTTTGTTCGTCAGACTGGGCAAGTTGGAGAGTTTGCCGTTGCCCAATACCAACTTAGAAACATATCATTTCGCCTAACATTGTAAATTAAGTGCCTTTGTTCCAAATTTGGGATTGTACTCTGATCCTTTTTGGTTCGTGTTGTCTTTGCAGGTTTTCTTGATGGTCATTCGACTGGAAAGTCGCGCCAAGTTTCTATGGAGACTCTCAGCTCACTGGCGACCAGTTGTATTTGAACAAATGCTGAAATTTGTACCTCGTAACTGTTCCGGGGGGGGGGGGGCGCCCCCCGCCGCCCGGCCGCGGGCGGGGGCCGGGGGGC